>PVHP010008217.1:0-54030 GCA_004024765.1 Zapus hudsonius | reverse complement strand
AAGAAGAAGAAGAAGAAGAAGAAGAAGAAGAAGAAGAAGAAGAGGAGGAGGAGGAGGAGGAAAAGGAGGGGGAAGAGGAGGAGGAGGAGGAAGAAGAAGAGGAGGAAGAAGAAGAAGAGGAGGGGGAAGAGGAGAAGGAGGAGGAGGAGGGGGAAGAGGAAGAGGAGATAGCTTGGACAGTTCCCTGCTGGGGTAGAGAATGTTTTATGCTGAAGCCATGGGTTATTGAAGTAAATACCAGAGCTACAGATGGTTCACACCCTCTCATGGTGAGCTGTTAGTCAAAGAGGCCCATGAGTCCCCCAGAGTAAGGCAGACTATTGCCCAAGCATTTGGTTACCCACAAGATGGTAAGAGCCCATTGCTAAAGACACCATAGGCTCTGGTCACAGGACACTGAGAAATCAAGAAGGAACTGAGATAGAAATCAAATCAAAATCTATGGCTTGGAAGGTCACAGACCCCAGTGGGAAGCTTTCACTTTCCTTTGGCTAAAAAGAGATGTTATGCCATCAAAGGGCCTTCTTCGTGTGTATAAGTCCTTTGCATAATGCTGTTCTCACTCTTGGTTAGAGAACCTTCTTTGTAAGATGGAGGCAAAAGCTGAGAAGACCCAAGACTCATCAGAATGACAAGAAGAAGAAAGCCTAGGTCTCAGCACTTGATGACGCATGTCTATTCCACTTGCCAGGGCTCAGAGCACATTGCAGAGGGAGTCAGGGAAAGAATGTGAGCACTGTTCTCACTGCTAGCCAGAGAACCTGCTCTGTGGAGACAGAGGTGGAACACCACTCTCTAAGGCTCAGGGAACATTGCAGAAGAAGGGACACGAAAGAATGTAAGAGCCACAGGGTGTGTCATCATACTCAGAAACATCGACATGAAGTGACTAATGCATTCATGACTCCACAGTGGTAACCAATCCCCCCTCAATACCAGCTCAGTTCTGAGTCCACTCATACTTTAGTAAGAAGACAGCACAGAACAAGAGGAACTGCTTGAAAGGGTCCTCAGGTAATGGGGGTGGGAAGAGGGGACCATAAAATGATAAAGGTAGCTAAATGCAGGGACAGATCAGAGGCTTGGGGAGGGGAGTAGGCAGAAGCAGAGACAATTTTAAGGTCAATGAAACTGGTACTTATGATCAAATAAATGTAGGTAAATGGCATAAAACATTTACCCAATTCTTAGAATGTATAGTACTAGGAGTGAACCCTAATCTACACTCTAGACTTAGGGTGATAAGGTCTCCTAATTCATCAGTTATAACAGTGATGCTGCTAATAGGAACGGCTCTGCATACATAGGAATGGAAGAGATATGGGAACTCTGTACCTTCTGTTCAATATTGCTGTGAACTTAAGACTACCCAGAAAATAAATTCTATTTAAAATTAATGACCTTATTATTCAAGGAAAATTATGGTCAACATTTAAGTGCATATCTCTTATTTTATATGTTATAAACAGTTTTATAAGATAACATTACATATTCATAATCAAATATCCTTCCACGACCTTATCATCGAGGAATGCATGCCATTTATACCATATATCACGCCACAGCATCTTACTATGTAACATGATTAACTTAATAATTATTTTATTTTAGGAAATGCAGTTTGTTTCCAGGTTTTCAGAAAGCTGAAAATTATTTTGACAGTTACCTTTCAGCACATTTACAATTAGTTACTTTTATTCTCATTATTTTTTTATCACTTATTTTGAGACTATGAAACCCAGTCTGGTCTTGAACTCACTTTGAGCCTATACTGGCTTTGAACTTGTATTGTCTTGCTTCTATTTCCTGGGTAGTAGGATTCAAGGTACTCACCCTCAGGCCTGGTCTCTCCTTACATTATTTTTTTAATGAGCTACAGTACATATAATCAAATAATTTATTCAACCTGGACGTAGAGGAGTCACAAGTGTAATCATATGATAACCTTGACCTTTGCAGAGAGCAGGGCTTGTGGCTGAAAAACGGCAGAGGTAGCAGCAGCAAGTGTTATCTTTGTTATTTTCATCTGTTGAACTTGGGACGCAAGCGCCATACCAGGCACTTTACAAACAAAACCTAATTTAATATCATCAGCTTTCATTATTATTCATCAATGATTTGTTCTAAAAATTAACAAAAATGATCTGAATGCATCACTGTCTCCAGGAAACATTTTTTTCTCCTTTATCAAAATGCTATTTTTATCTACTTGGTTGTTGGAATTCTCTGTATTGTATGTAGTTTCTTATATAGACCTTTAGCTATGGAAATTTTCAAATATGATCTGGCCTCAATGTTTCTCCTTTTCCTGTATCCATAGTGTTTATCACCTGACTTTGCTGTTTTATTTTTCTCCTGGCCCTGTGTGTGAAGACAGCCATTTTCAATCCCAGGCTGGGAAAAGCATTGTATACTTCCTTCTTCTACCTCTGACAGCAATGAAAACCATGCCCTCTGTGCCTGTTGCCTAATGAGAGATTCAATTTGTGGAGTAAAGCTGAGTCACCTCAGTCAACCAGAGCCAGCTGAGGTTAGCTGACAAAGAATGAGCCTTAGATCAATAGCACTACTGAAATAATTCAAAGTTGGTTTCAGGGGCATGACTTTACTCTGCCATGTCACTGAAGTGTTGGGGATTGTTTGTTATGAAGCATTATTCTATTCATTAACTGATACACATGGGAAAATCATGTTGATATTATGTCACACTCTCACATATCTACACTCCATTATTTTACATAGTGGTCTATAAAGATGACTTAAATAGTCCATAATCCTCTGGCATGTTTCATATGGATTCACCACTTCCATCTGGATTACTTTAAATTAAATACAAAAGTCTACATTTTGCCGACCACATATTTGTGGTGTTATTTAGCAGGTTCTTCTCCCCCTTCATGTTCTACAAATGCATTTGCACTGAGGACTCAGCTAGGTTAAGGTTACCTTTTCCTCTAGTGAGACCAGAGATGGACATCATTGCAGTTCTCATCCCCTGGAGAGCTTGTGACATCTACTTTTTATTCTCTAATCTCTTCTCCAAACCTCTCTTCTCCTCTCTCTGCTCTCCTTCCTTTTTATTCCTGTCTCTCATCTTCTTTTCCTCCTTCTCATCTCTCATATTAATATCAAACAGAGTTTTGGGCATTTTCATCTGATCTGATATATCCATGAAAGACTCTCCATCAACACTTCTTCTCACAATTTTAGCTTCTGTTAATGGTCTTGTGTCCTCTGGGATTGCCAAGTGGTGGTATTTTTATTCTATTGTTCTTTATTCATCCCCTGGAATTTCTCTTTTTCTTTTTTTACATGTGGATATCCTGATGTAAAGATTGTTCAAGATTACTTCTTCCCCTGTATTGATAACTTTCCAGAATAACAAATTGGTTCCTGCAAATCTTACAAATATGATTGAATTTGAGTATTTTGTTAGACCATTTTGTATATCTCACCCCACTGAGCAATTATATGGTTTAATTGAAAGGAAAATAATTATAAACATTATGCTTATTTCTTTTACATCACCTCTTCCAGTGTATTTTATTTTAGTGTAGCCAATCTTAAATACCATAACGAGTTCTCCCATTCTATTCCTCTGGCTTCTTAAAAAGTGCATCTATTCTATTCACAATGAAACCAGTCTGCTGCCAGTCAGCCTTCTGGATATGCATTGTGCATAGAAATGTCTTCCTTGGGTATAATTCAAAACTATATCTATTCTGGGAATTTGTTAAGCTAATTAACTTAATTTTTATTGAGTCCTATGTAATTCAAACATCAATACCATGGCATATCTCACAAGGCAAACGTTTTTCTCTTGTTTAGGAAACTATTTAAGTGCTATTGTTTTACAGGAAATGCGAAGTGAGGATCAGAAGTGATTATGTGTATTATGTCGGTGTGATTCCAGTGACTGTATCTTTTGACAGGTAAAAAAAAAAAAAAAGCTTTAGATTCCTATGAAATATATGCCTAAGGCCAAAGAAATTTGAATCTCCTCAATGTGATCCTTGCCAAAAAGAAGACGTTTGATTTATCACTATTAGGAAATCCCTGACAAAACAAAGGGCATATGGTACTTTCTACACAACCTTTTCCCCAGAAAATAAAAGCAAGTGGGAAGTTAAACCTGGCTTCTCCTAACACAGCTTCACTACGTTTCCCTCCCCCGACATCTACCTTGATGCTGTCTGCCCTGAACCATGGCATTCTCCAAAGTGATGCTCGCTCATCCAATCCATCACATTTCTCATTTCACAGAGAGACTTAGCTAACAAGATTAATTTTTACCAGGTCACCCCAAACTGTGCCATCCTCGCTGGGTAACAATCATGATCTGCAGGTCATTTGGCCTCCCACATGACAAGAAACAAGCCACTTAACTCCAAACTGAACATCTACTGAGAGTGAAATGATTGGCATTGACATAAGCAAACCATACTGATAGCTGTGCAGAAATACTGGAAAATTCTAAAGAGTAACACTGAATAAAATGAGAATCCCAGGTTGCCACATGATCCTGGATGGCTACTCTAGCCATGTTGGGGTAAAAGTGGTCTTTGCCAAACACAATATCAGTTTTTAATTATTTGCCTTAATTCACTGTTGCAACCAGGTGAGCCAAGGACAGACTTGGGAACTTTGGTATGCCTCGAAGTGTAAAATAAATAAATGAGGCTAGATCCAAAAAACCCCCACAAGATTGGAATAACATATTCCTAAGAGCAAGGAAATAAATGCCAATTTAAAAGATGGATAAACAACCTGAATACACATTTCTCCAAAGAAGAACTAACATGCCCACAGGTCTATAGTAGATGCCCAACACCACTGATCATCAGGGAAATGCCCGTTGGATGACTGTTACCAAAAACAAGGCTCCCAGTCTTACCAACATCATTCCAGAGCTACCTGTCAGAGAAGTATGCAGAACCCAGTCAGACCAAGTGCTATGATCAGGAAGTGGTATAACCTATGGAAAACAGATAGCCTATTGAAAGGGTAGGACCCTCACTTTAGCTGTGTTTCCATGGAGATTATTTGTTTTTCAGTCTCACAGTTTTATGGAAGGGTACCCAGAAGTCTAGGTTTTAAATGTAAATTTTCTGAATGACTTTGAAACATTAAAAAGGAGAAAACAGGAATGGTCTTAGGCTGATTACAAGAGGTGGGCCACCACTTTCTACTCTTAGTTAGAGCATGAGCTTGAGTTATCTGACTTTGTCAAACATGGGTGAAAGTTTTGCTCTGGGTAGGGAACTGGCCACAATGGGTAAGGCCCTTTGTGGTAGTTTTGAATAAATGTCCCCCAATAGAATTTATTATAATTGTGTTTATTAAATTGTTAATTGTCTCCAGGCTTCTGGCTGGAGGAAGTGTCACTTTGGCCTGGCCTCCTGGGGTCACGACACCCTTTCTAAATTGCATGCAAAATTCTAGGGATACATATGCAAAACAAACAGCAGGAACCCAGGTCTGGCAGTCCTGCTATTTTGTGAATGACAGTGTTACAGTGTGATTGCTTGCTTGCTTCTGGAGGTGCTGTCTCTGTCTCTGCTTGGATTTGTGAAAGGGGGCCAGCCTTTTTTCCTTAACATCCCCTGGGTCTGTTGCTTCAATAAATACTTTCCTCCCCCAAATTGTGCCTGTTTTGGAGATTCATCCCAGTGACGTGTGGCTGACTACGATACCCTTCCAACTCAAGAATATACTTGACATTACGATTCTACACTTTCCTTCTTTAACATTTCTTGAAGTCATGAGTAGGCACCTTTTAAGAAGAAAACAAATGATGGAGAAGTCTATAATAAAGATATTTAACTTCTTTAGCCATCGGAAAAAATATAAATTAAAGCCACAGTGAGAGATCATCTCATCTCAGGTACTTTGGGCACTCTTAAAAATGCTAGCAAGGATGTAGAGAAAAGGGAACTCTCATACATCTTTAGGGAGAATGTAAATTATTACAGCCATGGTTGAGAATATCGAGTGTCCTCGGGAAGCTAAGCAGTACAGATTTTCCAGATAGCTCAGGCATCCCATTTCTGAGTGTATATTCCAAGAGAATGATTTCAGCTGCATTATTCACAATAACCCAGATGGCCATCAAGAGATGAATGCATAAATGAAAATGCATATTTTTAAAAACAATTTTATTTGCAAGCAGAGAGAGATAGAAGAGAGGCAGAGAGAATGAGCAGTGCCTCCAGCCATTGCAAATGGACTTCAGATGCATGAACCACTTTATGCATCTAGCTTCAAGTGGGTACTGGGGAATTGAACTTGGGTCATTATGCTCTGCAGGCAAGTGTCTTAATCACTGAGTCATCTCTCCAACCAAAATGTGAATTTAAAATTTTTACAAAAAGTTCTCTCTGCCGATGCACTTTGGGAATCTCTAGATGAAATCATTCTAAGTTTCCCAGGTAGATCCTGATACTAATGGCAAATGTCACAATAAGAGAGGAGGAGACACAAAGACAGAAGGGAAGTTTTGGAAGACAGGCAAAGACTGAAGTTATACATTTACAGAGCAAAGAATGCTGAGAGCCATCAACCACCACAAGAAGAAAAGAAGCAATCTCTTCTTGACTCGTTAAATGGACCACGATACCACTGACCCTTGAGTTCAAAGTTCTGTCTTCACGGTTTCAGAACATTGATTTAAGAGAGTAAACAAATTTAATATATTTAAGAAAATAATTTTCTTTTCCTTCTTAAGTTATCAAGTTTGAAGAACTTGGTATGGCACCCCAGGAATACTAAATCACAGGCTCATCCACAAACAGAGCACAAGAGAAGCTTGGGAACACCATTATGCCTGGCAGTTTGGTCCAGCTTCTGGAGAGTCAGCGTGAAGAGAAAGGCTAAGGGCAGATGCGGCTGCACTTCTGCAGAGCACAGGCAGGGATCCATGTCTTCTTTGTACTCAATGGAAGCTTGTGAAGAACAGCAGGTGAGATTTGTAATGAAAGAACCATCTCAACAGGACTGATTTCAGGGATGAAGCAACCCCAGGCACAGACTCCTACAGCCAGAGCTGAGGAAGTGCATCAGTCATCTCCAGGAAGTTAGAAACGCTCTCAAAACTTAGCCACATAGCCAGCTAACAGTTAACATCCCATATAGGTTCTATGGGCAGGAATATGGTAACAGCTTGGGGCTCTGTTTCTGGTCCAGTTGCTCATGAGATTGCATGCCAGCTATCTGCTATGACAGTCACTGAAGCCATACGAAGGTGTGGCTGGGGCTGTGGGGTCTGTATTCATGCTCACTCAGGAGGCTCTTTGAAGAGGTCTTCAGCTCCTGACATGTGTTCTCTTCATAGAGCAGCTTAGAGCAGAGCAGCTGGCTTCCTCATGGAGCAAATAGAGAGAAGAGAAGAAGAGAAAAGAGGAGAGCAGAGGAGAGGAGGGGGAGGGAAGGGAGAGGAGGGAAAGGGAGAGAACCTACAATATATCATACAATTCAATCTCAAAAGGGATACACTATCTTTTCTTCTGTATTCAGGGCCAACTCTGCAACCACAAGGATATAAATAGAAATATATATCAGGCTGTGGAAACTACTGGGTAATATCTGGCTAGACACTAGAGATGGAGTTAGAAGAGAAGAGAAGAGAAGAGAGAGAGAGAGAGAGAGAGAGAGAGAGAGAGAGAGAGAGAGAGAGAGAAATAGGAGCTGTCATTGTAGCCAGGAGATGACCTTGAGTTATGAAGGTCATGGATGGCTTTCCAAAGCTGGGGTTCATTTTTCTGTTTTGTCAAGATGGCCCCAGTTCATAGCAATTTTGACTGGTCAGGCTCTAAAAACCAGAAAGGGAAGCTAAGAGACTGGGCAGATGGCTCAGTGTTTAGAGGTATTTGGTCTATAACCTGCTGACCTATGTTCAGATCCTCAGAAACATTCCTTCAGCTATGACAGGTGGAATTAAGAGGATCTCAAAGGTCACAGGTCATCGAGTCTGGTCTTTGCAGCAACAAATGACCACAAGAATGATCATATTTCAAACCAGGTGGAAGGAGAGGACCAATGCCCTGAGGCTATTCTTTGTCCTTCACACACATTACATGGCAAAGCACTTCCACGTTCACACACGAAAAGAAAAGATCAAGAAATACCAGGGAAGCTGGTAAGGAAAGACATCAGAAGACATCAGCATCAGCAGGCAGATTTAGAAATAGTCTCCCAGGACTAAGGAGAGAGGGTGACAGGCAACTGGTGATCAGAGTGACCAGGAGGCAGAAAGTGCTCAAAGACTTGGGAGAGACCTTCTATGAAAGTAGGTAGAAAATCTAGATCAGAATAGGCATTGCAGTAATAGAATCCGAACTAAAAGTCAAGAGTGGGTGTTCATTCCTGATCTGCTCCTAATTTGCAATGTAACCCAGGTCAAATCACATCATCTTTCTGGTCTCCAGGGTCTTCTTTTGCAAAAATCAGCATTAAGAATTGACAAGCTAATTTCAAAAGTCATCTATAACAATGTCTTTCCACATTTTTATCATCATCATTATTAATATTTTCATTACTCTTATGATCATTTAATTTTTTGTATCATTCCCCTATGAAACTTTAATACCAGTCGTATACAATCTATCTGTTGGTATTTTTGTGTAAGGACACAAGATTTTTCATACACAAAGAACTAATTTTCACTCTCTTGGTAATCTGTGATGGTTACCCTTCATTGTTAAATTGATTGAATTAATAAATTCCCAGGCCCTTTGTGCAATCTTAGAATGTTTCTAGAGAAATCAACCAAGAGGAAGACCCTCTCTCAATGTGGGTGACACCATCTGATGGCATTCTTGCATTCTAGACTGAATATAATAAAAAAAGGAGATGCCAGGGGAGTGCCTGCTTTCATTTATCCCTCCCTCCTGATCCACTGAGATGTGAGCAGGCAGCCTCACATTGTTGCTTGCACAGCTTACTCTGCTCGTGCACCATGACAGTCTGTATCCCCAAACTGGGAGCAAAACAAGTCCTTCCTCCTTTAAGTTGTTTCTTGTTAGGTATTTGGGTACAGCAATGAGAAGAGTAACTGATATACCTACTTCCTGTTGAAAATACTACATGACCTAGAATTTTTAAGGGTTGGAAGCAACTTTTAAAAATACAGAACAGGGGCTGAGAAATTGGTTCAGTGGCTAAAGGCATTTACTTGCAAAGGCTGCCAGCCTAGGTTCAATTTGCCTGTGGGGGACATTTCACATTTAAAGCACAATATCATATATTTCCCTCTGTGATCAGCATTTGGATACCTGCCATGTGGGCAACTTTAACCACTAACCTGTGCCGGCTACTAAGACAAGCTGCTTCTGTGAGAGATGAAGTGGCATTTGCTCTTTCATTCATCATCATGCCCTTATTCCCAGTCCCAACATGCATAGAAACAAGATTATCTGAAGGACAGGCCAAAGGTAAGAGTGAAAAAAGAGAAGAGATGGGACTATCATTGAGTCTACCAATTTTGTAATTATAGAAAGTTTAGGGATATATGTGATTTAAAAGCTTTGGATAGGATTAGAGGGTAATATGGTTTGAATATTTGTGTCCCTGTTAATCTTTTCTTTGAGGTCCTAATTTCTAAATGATGGTTTTATGATGAGGAGCCTTTGAGAGGCAGGTGTCATAAAGAAAACACCAGAGAGCTAGCTGGCCCATTCCATCATGTGAGAAAACAGAAAGGAAATTGCTCTCTAGGGAGCAGAAGTAAGTCCACACCAGACACCATACCTGCCTTGATCTTCGTTGCTAAAGAAACATGAGGAAAAAATTTCTTTTCTTTATAAACTGCCTGGTTATGATACTTGTTTAGCAATCTGAATGAACCAAGGCATGAGGTATGGTTGCAGAAACTTGAAACACTCCCATGTATATAAAATACAGTCCATGATGTTCATTAGTGATAACACAGCTACTTAACTGTTCAATGAAGTGGAGATTCTACAGGTGAGTAGAAAAAAGTCATTCAACAATACGTACAGTACAATCTACTTACTTTAAAACATTTTTAAAGAATCTAGATGTCTATATATCCTTCTATCTGTTTGCTTTCCCATCTATCTAAGTGAAATATAACATGTCACTCAACTAAGCTCTGTGACCTTCTTAGCTTCTCTGTGGCTTGGGTTCCCCCATCCATCAATTAAAAGTAAGAAAATTAAAAAAAAAAACAGTAATTGGCTCCATGGAATTTTGTGAAGATTATGAGTTGGTCTAGAACAAAATTTTAGAGTAACATCTAGTATTTGGTAAGTGCTATGGGTTTTGATATTATTCTCATTAATGAGCAGAAAGGGGCCTGGAGAAATAATTACCAAATTGCTTATGACCATTATCTTGGGATATCAGAGCATGATTGCATAGGAAGCTAAAGACCCAATTTAACTTTTTATCCAAAAGGAAAAAAATCCATTTTTATTTCAGGATTGCTACAATACTATGCAGAAAATGAATTTACGAGTTGCTTGTTTAATTTTGAATTCACAGAATAGAATGTGTTCTCTAAAATCGAGCCACCTGTCCTTTCTAGCATGGCCTTCTGTGATCTGCCCTTTGTGCTGCCAGTGCTGATGCCTACCCTTGCTTTTCAGTCCTCCTCCTCAGTCATCTTCCTGTTACTGGTTTTCAACATGACAGAGTCTCTCACGGCTCTGGATAGGCATAGCTTAAGGGCTTCAGCACTGGTTGCTCAGTGGTCACTCTAACTTCCTAAACCAGTGACTCGAGCTCATTGTCTTATAACTCACAAAGGATTGCCAAGTGCAGACACAGCAGAAGGGCAAGACAAGCAAGATTTATTTAAGGAAAGAAAGTAGAGCAGAAGGTTCCTGAGCCAGAATGGGTCTTGAGCAGGTCATCCCCATGGTGACTTGGATCAGGGTTTCTTACACTCTTGGCAATAAAAAGTTAGGCATGGGGATGGAATTAGCTTTAGTAGTTAAGTTTAAATGTATATAGAGGACCTTGATTGGTTGGTGGGTGTGATGGTTAGGTTTTGTTGTCAACTTGACCTTTTTAGTAACTCTTGGGTGGGTCTCTGAGGATGTGTATAGGAAGGCAGCTTCTCAGTAGGGGGCAGGATGTAAAGAAGTTCAAAGAAGCTAGAAGTAAGCATCTTTTCCGGTGTAGGCAGTGCAGGAAGGAAATTCCAGAGAGTCAGGAAGCCATTAAGTCTGGGATAGGGTTGCGGAACCTCCACCCTAAGCCTATATAAAGGAGGAGAGATTCTCTTTAGCCCTCCTGCCTGTTTGCTGTTCTGTGTGTGTCATGTTGGTGTAGGTGATGGGTTTCTCTCTCTGCTGGAACCCATGAAAGGGGAGCAGCCTCTTTTGCATTCTGGAACTTCCCCTGTATCTATAGCTACAAATAAATCCTTTCTTCTCCTAAACTGTGCCTGGTTTGAAGATTCATTCCAGCGGCATGTGGCTGACTATGCAGTGGGCATGGAAGGAGACTACAGACCCAGAATAGGTGTCCACATGGGAAAAAATTATCCAAATTTCCAAGAAGGAGGAAAAACCAGGAAGTTGTCTCTGATTTTGATGAGGCAGATTTCAGTTTCATGTTGAAGTTGTCTTCTACTCTCTCTAGGGCAGGCTGACAGCCATATTCTTTTGACTCTGTGATCCTAACTATGAAGAAAGTAGACAACCTTTCTCCTCATCTCTATCATTCCTGTGTGATGGTTTTGTTTCTCTAAGTGGACTATAAACTATCTCAATGCCAAAACCATGTCACACCTCTAGTTGTAACCCTGCCATGATAAATGGAAATATAGTCCATGTCTGCCTGAAGGCGGGCGATGCAGAATATATCATCTCTTAAAATTCAGCCTAGGTAGTAAATCTTCCATGCTGCTTTGATCACACTTTATCCCCTGAGTGACCAATAGAATCCCCTTCAAAAACAATCAAGCTCGTAGGTGCTATTAGCAACAACAATGACTTAACATTTAATTCTCTCTTATAAATATCATCAATGCTTGTCCAGCTCTCCTCCTAATATTTTCATCTTTGTCTCTTTCGTCCTCTTTATTAAGGATGTCAAAGAGATTTTCTCGACATAAGTCATGTCTGTCAATAATTACAAGAAATTAAAGCTAAAATTTCAATACCTTTATTGATTAATTTCAAATAAGGATCCAGATAAATCGGACAAAAAAATTTAAGCGAAGTAATAATAATCATGCAATTATGAATATTTTTAATAAAAATAATTCATTTTCCAATATTAAAAATACTATGGAAAGCAGTTTTGTTTTAGAATTTTGTAAATACACTGAAAATCCAGTTTCATAGAAGACATATTCTTCATTCACTCTGATATTACTCATAGGTAACTTGATGAACACTGTCATGAAAGAATCAGAGGGAAAAGGATGGAAGCTCTTGGTATTTATGCAGATTAGTAGCAACGCAGCATTTTTCCTGGTAGGAAGTTAGCCAGGGACAAACCTAGAGAAACATGGAAACCACTGTGCCTGCTTTGGCAGGACCTGTTTATAGCCCAGTCTCATCCAAGATGGATGTAAGCAACAACTCCAGCATTAGTTGGTTTTATCCTCAACCTTTCCTTTTGACCAAAGCACCTGAGGGCTTCTCCTTTCTGAGTCAAGCTCTTGAGCCCGCCCACCATTCAGGTCCCAGTCCCTGAGCCTGGTGATGAGGCTCATTCTAATTGGATGGCTGATTCATATAATGGGACCAGAACCATGTGTGTGAGCCCCTTCCTCTTGGCCCCTTAGCCTGGTGGCCTCCTTTCTGTCGCTATGTGCAAGGGGGAATCTTCACAGTCCCCTCTGACCTCTCCCAACCAGGCTGGTAAGGGAATAATTTCTTTGACCTTGGCTGTTTTCCCACTTTGCTTTTCCTCTTTCTGGACTCTCCCTAGAATCCCGCAATTTATCGTTCTTCGAGTCTGCATTCTCAATTCTTTGCTGATGTTGATAAGAATCCAAGACTTGAGAGTGCTGGTGTCGAAGATCTATTATTCCCATAGAGCTCTCTCTTGCATCAGTACTAATATGAAAATAAAGGTGGAGTACAATAGTATATGCAAACTTTTCACATTATTGCAAAAAGAATCCTGCAAAATCACTACAAGAATTCCAGAAACCCCACACATTTTAAGAATAACTATTGTAATTTATCTTTAAAATGATATTGCACTAGGTAAGTAATGTTATCTCCCTTTAACAGATGAGGAAAGTAACTTTGAGTACTCATGGAAACTAATGTTACAAAATAGAAAAGTTCAAAACTTAGGATCTGAACCCAAATCTGACCCTTAACTGCCTTACATTGTTCACACAACTTGTTTCTGTCTGCGTGCTTGCCCAGGTCCTATGTTGCTGACTACATAGAGGTCAATGATTGACCTTGTTGATCTCATCAACTTGATGGTTTGTTTCCTTCATGTGTCTATCTATTTATCTATCATCTACATACCTGTCAACCTACCTATTTATCAACTATCTATTGGAAATGATAGGAATTCTATCATCTATCTTTTGGAATGATCACTTGTAATCTATCTTTATGTCTCTTTTCTTGACAGGGTCTGGTAATGTAATTTGAGTAATGGATGAGTAAAAGCTTATTATTTCACACAAGTTGCATTAGGACTTAAAAAAAAAGAAAACTTCAAGTTGACTCAGCTCTACTCACCCCAGCCATGAGATACTCAGTCCATTGTTTACAGCTAGGAGTAGACACAACTCTCCTTCCTGGGCTGAATACATTCTAAAGAGACACCTGAGCCCCACCTTTGGGCTATCAGACTATTAAAACAGTGGTCCCCAAGGAATTAGAATTTCCCTAGGAATTTCATGTGTGGAGAAGAAAAGGGTTGAAGGAATCCTGGTGCCAGTCAAAGGAGGAGTTTTGTCTCCCTGAAAGAGATTTTACACTGTTCTGACAACTTGCCATGTCACTTTGCAAAAAAGACTGGAGCCCAGACCATGATGGGTCATTGGTGTGCAGGAACACACCTTCACTAAGACTGTGTTTCGGTCAGCTTTCTAGTTGCTGCTCAGAAAGAACCCAAACAAAAGTGGCTTGTGGAGGAATGGGTTTATTAGGCTTACAGACTCGAGGGGAGACTCCATCCTGGCAGGGAAAACGATGGCATGAGCAGAGGGCTGGACATCACCTCTGCCATAGCACTGCAAACAGCGGCAGGAAGGTGTGCCAAACACTGGCAAGGGGAAGCTGGTTTATAACCCCATAAGCCCACCCCCAACAACACAGCTCCAGCGAGGTTGTAAAATCCAAACTGCCATCATCTGAGGATTGATTACCCAGAACACATTCATTTGTTTGTGGGGGACACCTGGATCAAACCATGACAGACTGCTTACCTATTTATGTCTCTTTCTTTCTATTTAAACCCAAACCTCATGTCAGGACCCTGACTTGCAGGTAGGAGGTGGCCATTGGACCTTTTTATTAGCTCCTCTTCCTAATGTTGCCACAAGGAATAAATCTCTCTTGGCTTTTCACTAATACCTGTCTCTTTAATTGGTAGATTGGGACAAGAGGCCTATTTTAGCTTATCAGGACTGACAGGACCCAGGCTCTGACCCTAGTCCTTCCTTCCTCCAAATAGTTCCCTTCTATTTCCTACACACACACACACACACACACACACACACACACACACACGCACGCACGCACGCACGCACGCACGCACATACATTCATGCACTAGAATCTATAGTAAGTGGAATTGGAAATAGAGTTCATGATAGAGGAGACCTAAGGCTATCTCAACACTCAATTATGATTTAGAAGCTCAACAGTAAATATGAAATCTACATTTCTCAAGAAACACCATTTGTTGTTCCATTACACATTGTCATATGCTTGGCAGGTCTGTGTTCAGCCTCTTAGTTTAGCCTCATCAACACCCATGTGTTCCTTGTGCATTCAGTTGTGAACATCAATTATTGAAAAGACCCAAAATTTAAAAAGTAAAATAAACCTGACCAAAGTTTCCTGATCACTCCTAAAGAATGTTCGCACTGATCACCAGTGGGGTTTGTTCTCTGCCAACATTTCAGTTTTGACCTGCAACTTCCCTAGAATCAGTGGGATTTTGTCTTTCTGACAAGGAAGGAGACAAAAGGGGACCAGAGTCTGAAGTAAACAAACCTTGGATAGACCCAGGAGTGCCAGATAAACCCAGAGGATATAACACATCAACACATCAAAAGGCACTATACCCTTTTGTAGGTAGGTGGGACACAGGCTCAAGCGAACTTAGAGCAATCTTTAGACCTTGTGTAATTTTATCTCCTTTCAACCCACCGCTCATGTGGTCCTATAACATTTAAGACTCCATCTACCTGGGCCCTTTTGATCATTCTCCAAAGCCTGAAAGTCAGCAAAAGTGGAGTCCATAAACCCCCTCCCTGAACCCCATCGCTCTCCTTCAGCTGAAGAAACTAGAGTGACTCACCTGCCCATCTCCTAAGTGATTTTAGGCTCTTAACCTCTTGAGTGGGAAATGTGGTGGGTAGGCAGACAATAGGCTTACAGGACTCCACCTCTTATTTCCCTGATAGCATTAGAAAAGGAAAAGACACTTCCTTCAGACCAGAGGCGGTCCTGGGAACCTGTCAATCACTCACCTGGTTAAGAGATCCCTCTCCCCTACAGACATGCTCCTGGTGGAGGGAATTTGCTTAATGAGATGATGTTTTATACGTCCTTGAATCCCCTCCCTCCATTCAATAGCTCCTAGACTCTTGCTGAAGTTTTAATTCAAAACGCACAATGTTTCCTTTTCTTCTTTGGATGCAGGTAGAAATCCTAAACGTGCTTGTTCTGCCTGACACTTTGGGGACTTTCCACCTTTGTATTCCCAGCTCCAAGCCACTGGGTTAGCAGGCCCCCATCTCTTTCCTGTGGGAAATGTTCCCACTCTTGGGAGTTGTTTTTTTTTTTTTATATATATATATTTTCCTTATTAAGGTCCACTTTTGCCTTCCTCACCTTCTTCTCATTCCTTAATTCTTTGGCAACAGAACTAGACAGCCTTAACCACTTGAGTCTATCCTCTCTGGACTGATTCTAGCCCCTCTGGACTAAGTCTAGCACATCTGGACTGAGTCTAGCCCCTCTGTATTTGGCCTAGCCCCTCCGGACTGAGTTTAGCCCCTCAGGACTGAGTGTATCCCCTCTGGACCTAGTTTAGCCCCTCTGGATGGAGTTTAGCCCCTCTGGACTGGGTCTAGACCCTCAGGACTGAGTCTACCCCATCTGGACTGGGAGGGCCCATTGCTTTCAACTCTGCAACACATTTATCCCCTCCACTCTTATAAGATACCAGGGCAGGTTTAAAAATTGTCATCCTTTTTCAAGAGAAAATCTTTCTCTATCTGAGCATGCAGCCTCACAAGTAGGAGCTTGAGCATGGATACCTATACCAGGGGAGTTAGATCAATTTCATCACCTCCAGTCCAATTAAAAAAATCATTGGTAGTACAGCCTATAACAGACCAGTGGCCCCTCCACAGGATCGCTTAGGAAACATTCGATTTATAATGACAAAGGCAGTGTAATCAGATGCAAGTGTATGGTGAGCAAAACTAATTAATTAAAAATAATATCTAGAGAAACATTCTCAGATAAGGAAGTGCTATTAAATGCAAAATACTAATAAGAAAAAAATTAGGTAAGTGATTTTCAACTAATTCATGATGGTAATTCCCTCAAATTTAGATAACTCAAGGAAAGATGCTAATGGGTAGATGTTTTCTCAGGAAATGTTCATTTAACAAAAAATGCAAATTATTTATGTTTTTACCTTCTTCGAAGATAAGAGTCATACACTGATATCTTCTAGAACAGTTTTGCTGTGAGCAGTGATTTTTGGAACAGAGATTGTATATGATGAATAACATGACCTTTTTATAGTCTATTATCTCCCCCATTTGAAGTTCAACAGACGTATTACCACAATTAAATATTTCCAGCTAAAATACCAATTCTGGGAAAAATTACCATATTCATTGTGAAGTCTTCCCACTCTTGATCTCTATTGTCTGGAAAGGGGGAAGCATCCTGTGTTTGCAGCAGGAGTGATAATTCTGGGGTACACGGGATGGGATTGCAGGAGAGGTCAAGGTCTCAGCCTGAGCTCTGGACCCAGGTAGAGGTCATATAGAAATGCCACCCTGATTACTGGGCCTTGATCTGCTGCCCCTCTGAGTTCAACCTCACCTCCACTTTGAACTTGATGCTGGTCGCTGCTTTTCTAAACATTATCTGTGTCTGTGCTGTGTCTCCCGTTTGAGTAAATCAACATGCTCATTGTATATGTCTAAGAAATGATTCTGGCTGCTTTTAGTCTAAAACAATGTTTAAGATTATTAAAGGCACACTCATAGAATCTCAGGAGAGTCTGAGGCCCTTGAGGATATATATATAATTTTTAAAAGCATGGTGTACAATTAGATTTGGGAGGCAATTCTACTTTTCCTGTTAGGCAGCATACAAACTGTGTGTCCTGGCAAGGACACTGATAGTGACTCAGATTAAGAGAAAGATAGTGTTTTTTTTTGGGGGGGAGGGTTGTTTATTTTTTTTTCTGGTAAGTAATTAGCTACAGACTGCCTGTGGGAAGACAATACCACGTCGCCTGCTCTGGCAAAAACTAGAACCCACATCTGATCCCTTCTCATCCCAGATGGTCACAAGCATCTTGTTTCTTGCTTTCTCTTCAACTTTCCCAGGCTTTTACACCTGTGAGCTGGCCCTTCCTGAGTCAGCCACAAGCCTACCAGATCCCTCTCTTACACACCTGAGCCTGATGATGTTACTCATTATAATTGGATGTTTGAGTCATATAAATAAGCCTGAATCATGTGTGTAAGCCTGTTGGCTCTTCTGACCTCTCTTGGCCCCTGTACCTCTACGTTCTTAATCCTTATGTATCCTGGATGCTTTCCTTTTTTGTGAGTGAGTGAGTGTGTGTGTGTGTGTGTGTGTGTGTGTGTGTGTGTGTGTGTGTGTGTGTGTGTGTGTGTGTGTGTGTTCCCTGGAGGCTTCTCTTCCTAGACAGAGAACTTTCTTGTATGAGGAAGATTTTCTCCTTCTCTGCTTGGAGAATTTCCATTGGCTTGGGATTATCTTGGATCCTAACTCTCCCTAAATTAAATCTCATAATTCATAATTTACTTCTTCTGAGTCCACATTTTCAGTTTTTTTATAACTTGCACAAGGACATAAAGTTGGGGTTCATGGGCTTGGGGATAATCTCCTACATGTTTATAGAGATCTAATCCCTCCCAGAACTCCAACCCTGCATCAAAAGTGGATGAAAGATCCCTCTTTTAGAAGGCTAGATGGTGAGCCTATGCACAGTTCTATCACTGCCCACAAAGCCATGTCATCCCATCTATTCAATAAGTGTCAGAGTGACAGTACAAAGAGACTTCTGACAAGCAAGCTGGACCTCTGTTGCAGTCAGGTCCTCATCGCTGGGACACACATCCAACCCGACACAGCTTATGGAAGGAAGGGACTTATTTCAGGTTTACAGAGTCCAGGGGAACACCATCAAGGGCAGAAGAAGCTGGCTCCCAAGCAGAGAGACACCACCAACAGCCCTACCACAAGCAAGCATGAACTACTAGAGATCAAATTGCTCTCTCTATACCTTTGGGCTGGAATTCAGATTCGCCCCCAAGCACACCTTAGAGCTGGACCTAGGACCCACCTCTAGTGACATGTCCTATCTAGCAGGGATCTGCCCACTGGGGCTGAAGTTGCAAGCTCAATTTTCATCACCCCCCTGAATCTATGGGGCCATTCATTTACACTGCCATGTTCAAAGGACCACAGTCTCCTTTACCATTCATCACTACTCGATTTCACATAGACTTGGCCACAGTACTACTAAGTGTTCAATCTCCTAATGGAAGAAGCCAGCTCAATTCCAGAATGACACTCTTCCTTGAAGAGGAATAAGTGACTTCCTATTGATGGTTTCTTTACATTGGGACCCTTCCACCCCTGAGGGAGCAGCTCATACACATACCAGCTGTGATGTCTTCCTTGCCTACAGGTTTCTAGCACTGTAATGATTTGTAATCTTTCAGAATACTTTATTGATCATGACTGAAAGTTTCTGGCTTCATAGGAAACAGAGGAACTGCTGCTGTTTGTGGTTCATATATGTCTCACACCCGAGCCAATTCCTGTGAGGTTGGATTGCTGCTTTTAGGATCAGAACATAGTTTAACACATCAGCCAGTATGATTGAATAGTCTTTCACACCAGCAGAAAACACAGGTCACAAAGTGAAAGGCAAGTGATCCTTCTAGTTCACTTACTAATTCACTTGAAGAAAGTTTGTTTCCCATTCCCAAGTCCTTGGGTTTGGTGAACTTGGATATCTAGTGATCAAGGAAAGAATGGCCCCATCAGGAACTGGACTTCCAGTGCTGATTAACTGAAAGCTATGATTCATCGCTGGCTGTGTTTTATTCTTATGCTGGCAAAACAACAATCATAGTGAATCATGTTTGTGGGATAAGGTGTCTGATACCATTTCCAAGGGGAAAGAATAGTTGCACAGTACAATGAGGTGGAGGGGCCAGAGAACTACTTTTAAAACTCAGATTGAACTCTAAAGCAACTTCAAATACTCCCTTACCCAAGAGTCTTGGTTAAGGAGAACCAGCCACCAACCAACAAAGAGAAGAACACCAAGAATTCAGTTGTTATAAGGATGAATCTGGATCATGCCAGTGGTTCAAGGAATTTGTTCACGTCATGTGTTAGTAGAGGACCCTGTGGGACTGGGTACATGACTCAGTGGATCAAAGTATTTGCCATCTGTGATTGAAGACCTGAGTTCAAATTCCCAGAACTCATGTGCAATGCCAGGTTTCATGGTGTGTGTCTGTAATCCAAGTGCTGGGGAGGCTGAGATAGGGAATCCCTTGATTTTACTAGTTAGTTGGTCTATCCAAATCAGTGAGCAGTAGGTTGAACATGAGACCTTGTTTCAAAAACTAAAAGTGGAGAATGTTTGAGGAAGAATGTGCAACCACACACATGCAAACATGTGTAGACAAATGGATGCACACCACACACACACACACACAGAGAGAGAGAGAGAGAGAGAGAGAGAGAGAGAACACAAAAAGACAATGTGATTCCCAGCCTCAGTGACTAGCCATAAAAGGAGAACTCTAGCCATTGTTTTGTAACTTATGAATGACCTCAGAGATGGCTAAGGTCCTAGGTTCAGGTGAGATTATGTGATAAAACAGCTCACTGAATTATGTGTCCTTTATTGAAAAGGTGACTCTTAGCCAGAGAAAGGTGCTATCGTCTGAATGTAAAATGTCCCCCATAGGCTCATGTATTTGAACACTTGGTCCCCAGCTGGTGGCACTGTTCAGGAAAGTGGTGTAAACTTTCAGAGGTGAAGTGGATCACTGGCGTCAGGACTTGAGGTTTCAGAGCCTAGCCCCACTTTCTGGTTTTCCTCTCTGCCTCCTGACCATGGGTGCAGTGTGACCAGCTGGCTTCACAATCCTGCCACCATCTTCCCACCATGATGGGTGGTATACCTGTAAGCTGAAATAGACTCCTGCATCCTTAAGCTGCTTCTTGTCAGGTATTTGGTCATAGGAAGTGACATCACTACTCAGAAGGGTAAGCGGAAATGCTGTGAGGCTGCTGTAGATTGTGAAAGCAATGGTCTTTTTCTGCCCTAGGGGGCTTGACTTAAGTGGATAAGGTACTGGACAGCCTGAGGTCACTGGGGCTACTGTGAGTCAGTGGCTCTTGAGTTCATGGCACAAGCCAAAGAGAAATGAAAGAACATGGATGAGGAATACAAAAGTAGATTTTATTAAGGGCAATGTGGGGGAAAAGTCTTTTAAAAGAGTGGGATATGCCCCCCCCCAAAAAAGAGAAACAGAATGGTGGGGAAGCCCCTAAGTGTTGGCAGGAGAACAGCTCTGAGCTGACTCCTTGATTATAAATAGAGGAACACGATGGTTGGCCAATCCAAGTTAGCCATCCCCTGACCATACTGGAAAACCCAGGGATGTGTATATGAACAGAAACACCAGGGAAGTGAAAGCTCTTCTTTCCTGTCCAGGGGAGCTAAGCTGGAAGGCTGAGGAACTGAAGCTGACTGTAGCCACACTGCCTTTAGCCCAGGAGAAGTTACTTAGAGAAGAGTGTGCACAAGGCCACAGCCAGAAGCACAGCCTGGTGACTTCCTGGGTGCTGATGCACCTGTTCATCTTATTTCTCACCAGTTATACTGGTCACTCCATCCAGTTATACTGGTCATCCTAATTCTCATCACTTATACTGGCCAGCCCAGTATAAAACTGCCCCCCCCCAAAAAAAACAGAGAAGGCTCAGGGACTTGGCTCTTCCATCTCATCTCTCAGTGCATCCTGGTGGCCTTTGTCTCCCCAATCAACTCTGGAGCCACTGCCAGGCCACCATCTCCTTGTGGTCTGTCACTTTCTGGTAAGTCCCCCTTTCTAGTTCCTTCAGTTTCTGGAATGGTATCCACCATTCCTGCTCTTTCAGTAGCTACAGAATGCATCATGGTCCCTTGGGAATTGTCTTCATTCTGAAGCAGTTATTTTATTAAATCCTCTCATAGTAAAGTTGGTGTCATTGCTTCCTTTCAGAACATTGACGGAAATAGGAGCTGAAATATACCAAGGACCGAATGTGAGCTGTGATCAGCTCAACTGCATTATAAATGTGGAGCTTTCTAATGACTTCGCAAGATGCTATTGATATCTACAAAGAAACTGAGGCACAGGAATTAAGAAACTAGTTTGTGGCCTTTGGCTCTTTTGTTTTTAACCCAGGCTTCACTTTCCTTTTGCTTCCCTTCCTTTTCTCAATGCCAGTTAGTTTTGGAATTAGTTCTGGAGACAAATGCTGCTGCTGGATTCACCTTCTACACTCAAGCAAGACAGCGAGACAGCTGGTTCTGGATCTCGTGTTAGAATACCTCATCACAATCAGCCCTGATGGTACAGATCACCAATCACTTCAGGACGTTTGAAACTTAGTTCTTCTTGGTAGGCCTTAGGTTTTCTGGTCATGAACCTCTAGGTTTGTTTCTCCAACCTTTGTGGTGACATGAAGTTCATGGAAGTTCTCCTTAAAGGAAATTTTTGATTTTCTTAAATGACTACATCTGATTTTCTAGAGAGACTTTTCTGTAAATTTTAAAATAACAACATACAAGTAATTTGGGAACCAAGGACATGGGGCAGTGAAAGTGATGTAGGTACCCCAAAATTAACTTTCTCAATCAGGAGTCTTAGCCGTGAGCAACAGAAACACCACTGGTGAGAATGGGCTGATCAGTATAACTGATGAGAATTAGGATGACCAGTATAACTGGATGGAGTGACCAGTGTAACTGGTAAGAAATAGGATGAACAGGTGCATCAGCACCCAGGAAGTCACCAGGCTGTGCTTCTGGCTGGGGCCTTGTGTACACACTCTTCTCTAAGTAACTTTTCTTGTGGCTACAGTCAGCTTCAGTTCCTCGGCCTTCCAGCTTAGCTCCCCCTGGACAGGAAAGAAGAGCTTTCACCTCTCTAGTTTTTCTGTTCATATACACGCCCCTGGGTTTTTCAATATGGTCAGGGGATGGCTAACTTGGATTGGCCAACCATGGTGGTCCTCTATTTATAATCAAGGAAAAAGGGAGAACCATCGGGAGGCTTTACCTGAGAAGTGAAGTGAGGGGGAAACTGATAGATTGTAGGCCATACCTCCAGAGGACAGGAAGGAGAGATCCTGACAGAGTGAACCAACAAATGTATATTCAGGCCCTCAATTTATTATGTTTGCCAATTTGTGTAGACCAAATATCCTACAATGGCCAAATTTAGGCAACCCGTGAGAAGTCGCTAATGAAGACTGGGATGTTAACACAGTTGCACCTCATTTTATAGTTTTCTCCACACAATCACCAAAAGAAATGTCAGCTCAAGGGAATAGATAATATTAAAGTGGACTAATGTAATTGGAGTTAATGTGTTGGAGGATTTATTACCTATGTGTTGCAATTCAATTTATTTAATTGCTAGTTTATATCATTTAATTTTTAATCATGGCTGTGTTTAACAATTGTCTCGCAAATAAATTAAATAAACAATCGTGCAAGTTGGCCCTACCATACTATAATAAAAGTATGAAAACAAAACTAGTTAAAATAGGATGTGAAGTTAATCAAAATTATATCACCAAGCAAGCGTGGGGAGGAAAGAAACAGCACATATTTACTCAATGAGTTCAGGTCTTGGTGCCTGGTGGGGTCTGGATTGTCCAGCCTTTTCTTTGCCTACCTGTCCCTGGGTACATACCAGCATCATGCAGTGTGGGAAGGAGAGCACCTAGCTATAGCAAGACTCCTCTTATGTCATTTTGTTCTTCAATAGACTGTTGGCATCAAATTAGCTTGATTACATGGTTTATTATATTTAAATTAATATGCATCCCAAGATAAATCCGAGACACTTTGCTAACTCCATTCCTTTTTCCTTCCCCCTTCCAGACTCACTGAGGGCCAACTCAGTGTCTACCACAGGGTCACAGATGGAATCAGATTGTGGGTCTAAATATAAAATCCCGCCCTAGCAGACCACTGAACACATGTACATACATTGTCATGCAGAACATTTGAAAACGATGCTATTATTAGCCATATTATAGGTCCTATAGTTCTTACCATCTGTAGGATGTGAGTTTCTTATTGCACAGATGGCTTATCTTGAATTATCCATAAATTTCATTTAAAGTCAGAAGAGTTGGTTTCCAATTTTGGGTGGTATGGTCTGAATTTTTTTTTAAAATTCCTTCCTCAGAAGTCACTCAACACTGGCAAAGACATCTGGTCACTTACCTGGTAAATATAGGACTCCCCATGAAATCCACCCTGACGCATGACCACATATGGCAGATTTGCTGAAAGAGGTCCTGCACAGGCACAGAGCAGCAGCTGAGCTCTTCCAATCCTCCCACCGTCTGAATCTTCCAACTGCCTCCCTTCTTCCTGTGTAGACTGAAGGTGCTTTCTTCTGTGGCCTCACTGAAACCTAAAGCAAGTATACTTGTTTGCTTGCCTGATTTGTTCACAAACATTGTGAACTTTTTGTTTTTATTGACATGATGATTTTCTGTTTTTACTGAGAAGTTTAATATATTACATAGTGTAATTATAATCACATAGGGTTATACTCTTACATTCCACTCCCCCACCCTGATTCCACTGATGGGCCTCCTCAGTGGGGTTATCCGTAACCAGTGTGGGATCATGAGTGCACCAGCCAGTCTCTTACCTGATTAAAAATTAAAAATTGTTTATCCAAGTTCTGACAGTTTCAGCTGTCATTTCCCTGCCATGTATGCCCACACCTGACTTCTGAAAAGACCAGTGGAGAAGCTGTTCATTCTGTATCCTTCATGAACCCGATAAACCCAATACATACTCATGAAGATCTTAGCCCAAGAGTACATGATGGTTAGGTTTTGTTGTCAACTTGATCTTTATAATTATCTTGGGTCTCTGAGAATGTTTACAGGAAGGCAGCCTCTCAGTAGGGGGCAGGATATAAGGGATCTCAAGGAGAGCTAGAAATTAGCATCCCTTCCTGTGTGGGCAGTGCAGAAAGGAAATTCCAGAGATTCAGAAAGCCATTAAGTCTGGGATAGGGTTGTAAAACCTAAGGCTAAGGCTATAGAAAGGGGAAGGAGATTTCTCTCCCTCACCCCCTGCCTGCTTGCTGTTCTGTATGTGTGGTGCTGATGATGACTCTTCTCTCGCTGCTCACTGCTTGGACCTGTGAAACGTGGCCAGCTTCTTTCACCATCATGGATCTGTAGCTTCAGTAAGTCATTTCCTCCCATAAACTGCTCCTGGATTGGAGATTCATCCCAGTGGCCCCAATAGAGATGTATTCCTAGATTTAGAATAACATTCTATCAAGAACAAGTAAAAAATTCCCAACTTTTGTAATTTTCTTTTTTTTCTCTTTCTTTTTTTTGGGGGGTAGGGGTCAGGTCAGGTTGCTGTACCCAAACACCATAAATTATGTGGACCCTAAGCAACAGCAACAGAGATTTCTTTCTCACCATTCTCAAGGCTGAGAACTCCAAGGTCAAGTTACCATTAGGTTCATTGTCTGGGAAGGATCAACTTTCTAGATTGTAGACTTCTCACTGTGCCTTCTCATGGTGACAAGGGCAGAGTGTCTCTGAGGCCTCTTTCACTTGGGAATTGTACTGGTCTAGAAATGAAAAAATCCCTCAAAAGTTTCATTTGTTGAAGGATTGGTCTCTAGCTTGTGGGTCTAACTTCATAAATGGGCATTAGGGAATGACTAAAGAGGTCACTAGGGTGAGACTTTGAAGGGCAGATCTTGCACTAGACCCTCTGTGGTGGTTTCAATGTAAATATATGTCCCTCAAAACCATAGGTATTTATGATTAAGCTTGCAGCTCAAGTCTCCAGCAGCCTTTTAGAGGTGTCTCTGGGGGCTGATCTTAAGTCCAATTTAAGAACAGAGGTGTGTTCAGGGCAGTTTGAGCTCTGGGTATTCATGGTTGTTGGTCTCTCTCTACTGCTGATCTATGGGAGTGATCCAGATTCTTCAGCTGTGAAGGAGTTCCCCTGGAATTTGTAAACCTGAAATAAACCCTTTCCTCCCATAAGCTGCTTCTGGGCAAGTGTTCTGCAAAGAGAAGCTAACTACAACACCCTTCCTGTCTTTTCACTGGCCATCATGAGGTAAGCAACTGCTACCCCTCACAGACACTTGCTTCCCTCATGCTTGAATTGCTCTAGGCTATTCAATGGAGTCAGAGGACCATGGACTGAAGCCTCTGAAACTATGAGCCAAAAGCAGATTTTTCTTCCATTACATGGTTCCTCTCAGGCTTTTGTCACAGTGAGGAGTAGTCTAATTACTATGGTGATTCACCAAAACATTTTGGAATTTAGTATTTCAGTATGTGAATTGGGGGAGGGGGCTGGGGAACAAACATTCAGAACACAGCAATCAACACTGATATACCCAAACCAGAGATCCAAATACCAAGGCCTAGATGCCCCCAGGTTTCCATTAAAAGAAAGGTCTCTGTCCTGATCACTATATGAGTTCAAAAGTCATAGCTTTCTTAAAAACTAGATGGGAATATTTACAAACACACATTATCTTTAGGCTCATATCCACAAAAGGCTTAAATGAAGGGAAACAATTTTAATCCAATAAAATCCAAAGGCACATTCATTACCAAAGAATAAAGCCCATAGATCTGAAACTGAATCTCTGGGACTTTCATGCAATCAATACCACTCTCCTTTTTCTTCCTTTTGTGTTTTCAGTTTATAGTAGCTATAAATATGCTCTTGTGTGAAATTTACTGAAGTATAACAGCTGGCTAGAAACTCTGACTAGAAGCTGAACTATGCAACCTCATTCCTTCCTCGCTGCCATCCACTCAGGCCATGTAACAAGCCTTGATTATTAGTCCCCAAATGACATTTAATTATAGGTATAATTGAAGGTCTCATGGCGATTCTTCTAAATCGAAGTATGTTCAGTGAAGTCTCTGTGAAATGATTCAGGGGAAGGCATAATCCACTAACCAACCTAACCATGCTTTCAGTGCCTCTCTGGGGGAGCAGACACCGCTTGGCTTCCATTTCTTTTTCAACACTTTCCCTTCAAAATTAGGTAATGACTGAATGATGCTTAGCACTGAAGAACTGGAATTGTACCAGAAAAAAACAAACATTTGGTAAGAGATGATTTATGCAAACTCTTGAGAGTACATGAGGTGTGAACATACAAAACAGTGTTGCTATTTGATCTAACCCTTTTCACATGTATACACAGATGAAGACTTTGGCAAACAGTTATTAAGAAGGTATATATATATATATATATATATATATATATATATATATATATATATTATTCATTATTGCACATCATGCTATAGTTTACCTTCTGTTCTATTGGCTTTTCTTACTAATTCTTCCTCATAACTACATCTGAAGGGTCATGGGCATCATTTGCATTCCTGATGATGTCATTTCTATGCAGTTGTTTTGTGTGATATTTTTCAGTAGTTCTTTATAATGAATGTTTAGAACACATCATTTCACACTTAAATTTTAGAAAAATTAAATTATTTTTATATAATTATCTGCACACTCCCATGCATATAAAATACTGCAAAGAGACAGAGAGAGAGAGAGAGAGAGAGAGAGAGAGAGAGAGAGAGAGAGAGAAGCTGTGTAGCCCAAGTTGACCTCAGTCAAGATCCTCCTACCTCAGCCTCTCTCTAGTAGTAAGAACATAGGTATGTACCACTTTGCCCAACACTAAAGATTTATTTTCTACAATGGTTTTCTAATAGTCTTTTTTACTGTGAGCTCTAATTAAATGGTGGACACTTTTTCCTTTTCACCAAAAAATTTCTAAAGTGGGGCTAGGGTCTTGTACCCACTCAAATAACTGCACACTGTGATTTAAATCTATTCATGCAGATGTGATATTTCATACCTATAATGATCTGCCATCTACCATATCTACCATCTACATCTACAGGAAATCCAGCATCATTTTAAATCGTTTTTGTTTTTGCATTGCATTTGTT
This sequence comes from Zapus hudsonius, assembly GCA_004024765.1. Taxonomy (NCBI): domain Eukaryota; kingdom Metazoa; phylum Chordata; class Mammalia; order Rodentia; family Dipodidae; genus Zapus; species Zapus hudsonius. The sequence goes on along the minus strand of PVHP010008217.1, from coordinate 26,345 downwards.
CCACTGAATGAACATTACTGCAAAAGAAAGGTAATATAAGCAATCAAATAATTCTTTCTGAAATATTGTGAACTTCTTTAAAAAAGTACATCCTTTGAAGGGTAGTTGACACTTAAAAAAAAGAGTCACCTTGTTGCAATCATGACCTAACAGTGACTGTTGTCACCTGTACAAGACCTACACAATATTGAGTTTATCCACATTTCATCATAGGTAGTGGAGGAGGGCAGGAGGTCCCGTCCCTCTTGGAGGAGTTATTGGCAAATAATGGTGGCTGGGGGAGATGGAGACAGTGTATGCAGTGATGTAGCCAATGGAAAGTGGCTCATGCTTTGGTAAGCAACCCCTCAGTGATGTTCATGCAAGCAAGCTGATTTTAACTCAGTACACACAGACACACACAGACACACAGACACACAGACACACACACACACACACACACACACACACGCACATGCACAAAACATTAAAGTAGAAGAGGGACTGGTTGGGAAGAAGATAAGGGGAGGGGATTATGATCAATAGACATTATATACATGTAAAAAAACTCTCAGCAAATAAAATGAGTCACCACATTAAAAAAAGAAAATGCCATACCTGGAGATTACCTTCTACTTTACTTAAAAACTACACAAAAGGCTTTCCAGCATAGCATGTACTCTGTCATGAGCAAGACTCAGTTCTGCAATATGTGAAATAGAGAAATGATATCATCAGGAACGCAAATGATGGCCATGACCCTTCAGATGTAGTTATGAGGAAGAATTAGTGAGAAAAGCCAATAGAACAGAAGGTAAACTATAGCATGATATGCAATAATAAATAAATTACACACACATATATTCTTTTACCTTCTTAATAACTGTTTGCCCAAGTCTTCATCTGGGTGTACTTGTGAACAGTCCTACCTATCTCTCTGGGGTTACAAACATCAGTGAAAAGGGGTATCCTATGCTTTGGGCCCTGGCCAGGCATCTAATCAGGGTATCCTGCCAAAGCAGCTGTCTGTTTGCAACTCCTTCTCAAGCCCACAGTTCTCTGCCATGCCTCACACCAACAGTAGCAAGTAATGCTGCCCCAGGGCCTGCTGAAGGGCTTCCCTGGATCCTGGGAGTGGAGATAAGAATGGCAGATGGCTTGCAGAAAGTTAAGGATCTCAAATCATTCCCAGAAGCAATACCTGGGAAATTTCATTCAGCCTGGAAGCGTGCCATTTCCAAGCGAACCTCCAAGTAGCTGTTTTCTTCGCTATTGTGAAGGCCTAAATAGTCCTGGGATTCAGAAATGTCTCAGTGACATAGCTCATTGCTGTTCGCACCAGGCCTGTGTGGCAGACATTGACGGGAGCAGTATCCAACCATCCAACCGCTGGTAGAGACTGCGGCATCAGCTTCCCTCTTGGCTGCCAGACTGACAGCAGACAAAGCCAAGGGGCCCTGAAGGGCAAAACCTAGAAGATTGTTTGAAATCTGTCTCTGTGATAGGTGAAGGCTTTACAGGGGAAGGGTGTCGTGTCTTTTTCAAATCTCACATAAACATTTGGCAGATTCACAGGAGAGGGGCTGTTATGACCCATGACCTTGTCAGACCCTTATGTTTATTTCCCATTTCTTTCTGCTGTTGTCTTTTCGCTTAAGAAAATGGGACTCATCACCTGCCTTGTAAGTAAGGAGAGTGGACCACTGTTCCACACATGTTAAGCAAAGGTGGGATTAAATTGTAACCAAGGAACATTATGGAATAAACTAGAAGAACAACTTATAATGGCAATGTTACCACTCTTATGAACCCTGCAAGGAGTTTTAGCAGGTTGCCTAAACTATCAACTATTTTCTTTTCTTTCTTTCTTTCTTTTTTTTTTTTGCCAAATCAGCAATGAAACTACTACACAGTTAATCTCCTCTTGTTAACAATTATTAAATCAACCATTTGTCACCTAGTTGTTTCTCTCTCTAACAGTCGTAGAGACCCGATTAGGTAAATCAGAGGTCAGAAAAGAGATCGGCTTTGTTCCTTCACTCTCAATTGTTATTTTCTTTGGACAGAGAGCTTTCTGAGTTCATTCACTTTTATCAATAAAATAATTGGCTAGATTACTTGTGCAGAGATTGGGATTTGACCATACACGCCTGCATTTAAGAGCTAAGTGTACTTGGAAATGCGTGATGGAAAGAATACTGTGTAGTCTTAGGTGCATTGCTTTAAATTTAAGGTGATTGAGTTCTTCATTTGAAAAAGGAGGCATTTCACAAGCATACACTGCCAACACCCAAGACTGTCAGGAAGGTGAAAGTATGTAAACCCAGTGTTAGAATGAGGAATGTCGGGAGCTATTGCTATTTTAGTAGAGCAGAAAACTATTTTCTTCAAGTAAAATGTGACAATTCCTATGAATATTTATTGAGAAACTTTTAAGGCATATTATTATTAGCATATATTAATTGTCTAAAATGGGCTTCATGACGATATTTTGACATATGCATATAATATCTTTGATCAGAGTTACCTCTTTTTATTGTGCTTATTTTTAATTACAATTTTCCAACGCTAAGAAATGTGTGTTCCAGTCCAGCTTCCATCACATAGCAGGTGAGTGATGCTGGGTTGGTAATGTAGGAAGTGGGTGATACCAGTGATTGTGTGAGCTGGGTTCTGGGACCCTTTCCATTATACATGTTGCCTGAAGTCAGTTCCCTCTTCCCGTCACCTGAGTGACACTGCTGTGGTCAAATATGGCAATACCTATGTGTCATGGTTTGATCCAGGTGTCCCCCACAAACAAATGAATGTGTTCTGATAGATCGATCCTCAGTTGATGGCAGTTTGGGTTTTACATGAAGCTGTGTTGTTGGGGGCGGGCTTATGGTGTTATAAGCCAGCTTCCCCTTGCCAGAGTTTGGCACACCTTCCTGCCGCTGTTTGCAGTGCTGTGGCAGAGGTGATGTCCAGCCCTCTGCTCATGCCATCGTTTTCCCTGCCAGGATGGAGTCTCCCCTTGAGTCCGTAAGCCAAATAAACCCATTCCTCCATATGCTGCTTTTGTTTGGGTTCTTTCTGTGCAGCAACTAGAAAGCTGACCACAACACTATGACGCCAAATCTCTTGCCCTCTGCCCTCTGATAAGTCATTTCTTCCTTTCGCTTGTCACTACCCCACAGTAACTGCTGATGTTCATCTGGGCAATCACAGTGGACCAAAGTCTAAACTATCTGTTCTGAAGAGTTGACAGAAGGTTAGTTGGAGAATTCCCCAAAGTTCATCCTCTTTCATAAAGACTGTAAAATGTATTCAAGCTACAAGCTGCAAAGGTCATTGCAGGGTATAAGGAAACACTTAACACTACAAGGTTAGGTTTGTTTGCTCCAAGAGATGTCACTGACTTGTTGTAAGGAGCCATCAGAACAAATTCAGTCTCTTTGTAATTGTACATCACCCCCAACTCTATTTTGTTTTACAATTTTCAGGATTCAGAAACATAAAAGAAAATAATTTATTATTTGGCTTTTTTTCTCTAAGATGCAGGAACAGCATGGATACAGGACCCCAAATTCAATTTCTGAGTTCATTCACATTTACTCCTAATAAATTTAGCTAATTAGATTACTCTTGCTGTTTTTAAATGGCAGGCTAAAGCAATTTGCTTAATTCCAAATTTGATTATTTTTATTTCGAAGCAAATCGAGGAAGTCTTTCTGTGTTGGTGCTCCAGGAGGGTGATCATTAGTGAGATCAGATCAGTGGCTTTTAGATACTTTTCTTGTTGGTATGCAAAAACTTGGGCTGTGTTGGTATAGGAAGGCTTGGCCTTACCTAAGTGCACTCTCATTAATAATTGTGTTCTTTTCTCACATGTCCCGTGTGTGTGTGTGTGTGTGTGTGTGTGTGTGTGTGTGTGTGTGTGTGTGTGTGTGGTGGGGTGATGTGTGGGGGATGTCTGTGTATATGTACATATGCAGGCAACACATTTGTGCACTTGCAAATGCCAAAAGAGAATGTTGGGTGTCCTCCACTGCTCCTCATCTGCTTGTGTCTTTGAGACAGAGTCTCTCACTGAACCCAGAAGTGGGTGCTTTCTTTATCTTTTCCAGTGATCAAGCCTCAGTGATTCTCTGCCAACCCCAAACCCGTGGACTGGGGTTGCACAAAAGAAAGTGACCATACCCAGCTTTTTAAGTAGGTGCAGGTAAATCAAACTCAGGTGGCCTCAGGCCCTCTGGTGCCATCAGGCTTTGGCAGCAAGTGCTCTTCCTGGAATCATCTCTCCAAACCCAGTGGTTGTGTTCTTAAAACATTTGCCAATCTCAACTCTTACTAGTATTTATGAACTCTCTCTGGTTCTCTCTTTTTTGAGTTCCATTTCTACTTTTGTTAGTTTCCCTCACCCAGCTCCATAAATTTAGATTTAGGGGCTGCTGTGATCCTTAAAGAAGGAAAGTTAACAATCAGTTATGGGAGAAAGGGCAAGAGAAGGAAATGACATTTTTTTTACTATTATTCCAGTGACTTGAAAAGATTCAAGTGTCTTCCTATAGAAATCTCCGGCCATTTGAGTCACCCCCAAGTGGATGGAAGGCTGGAGCCACAATCCCTCAATACTAAGGGCACTTTGTACCTTAGTAGGGCACTGTAGGCATGGTTGGATCTCTCATATGCAACGTTTTCTATGTTCAAGCAATTGCTGGGGGGAAGGAAGGAAGAAGAAGGGCTCCCCCTGCAAGGGTTTTGATTGCTCTTCAGTCTTAAGACATTTGAGTAGCATGGAGGGAGGGGGCGGCTGCAGTGGCTAGAACAATTGAAGAGCTCATTTAAAGTTGTGCATATATGCAATTGAATCGGATACGGGCTGTGACTCAACTGGAGTGATGACAGAATAAGAATGACCTCAAATGGAACTTGGATGTATATTTCCTTTCTCCCAAATTTTAAATGTATAGAAGAACTATTTGTTTGCTGATCCCATACCTTTCACTTCTGTGTGCTTTAAGTGGACCAAAAGAAGTTATTTAGGATCCCACTTTCCTCAAAAAAAAAAAAAAAAAAAAAAAAAAAAAAAAAAAAAAAAAAAAAAAAAAAAAAAAAAAAACAGTGGCCAGGCATTGGTACCTAGCACAAGAGGACAGTAATAAGCCCAGCAGCAGTAGGAGAAACGGTTGTGATGGATGCAGCAGAGAACTCTCTCTACATGTCATGCACCTGCAGAGCCAGAGGTGCAGCTGGTCAAGGAGCTGCTTCTGAAGCCTTTCCCACTGGCACTGTGGGGTCAGAGGGCCTACATCTGTCACTTAAGGAGGGAGGAAAGAAGAAGAGACAGTAAGAAACCATTGAGACCAAATGGTGGCAGAAGAGATACAGGCCAAATTTTGGGGGAAATGATTGAATCCTCATCCAAGACAAGGTTGGGCAAGACAGAAGCCAAGAGCCTTTCCACGTGCTCTATTAGATGTGGCCACATTGCACATTGCATCTTCACAGCACCCTTAGAGGGAAATAGCTCAGATCACAAGCTCCATTCATAATACTGAAACACAAAATAATTCAAATCAGGCCCATGGCAAATGGATTTAATAAAACTTGACCTAAATTGATGTGAAGCCTCTTAGCAATCTTTTTGTTATGTATGGGTGAGCGTGTATGTGCATTGCATGTTCACATGTATATGAGTGTGATGCATACTGGGATGTAAAGGTGTATAGTCCTGTGGAAGCCAGATGCCAATGTGGAGAGTCTTCCTCAACGACTCTCTGTTGCAATCAGCTTTCTTGTTGCTGGCACAAAGAACCTGACCAAAAGCAGCTTGTGGAGGAAAGGGTTTATCTTGGTCCAGATTCCATGGCAAGCTCCATGATAGCATGGAAAATGGTGGCATGAGCAGAGGCTGGACATCACCTCCTGGCCAACATCAGATAGACAATAGCAACAGGAGAGTGTGCCAAACACTGGCAGGGGAAGCTGGCTCTCACACCCATAAGCCCATCCTCAATAACACAATTCCAACAAGGTTCCAATTCCAAAATTGCCATCAGCCAGGGATCAAGCATTCAGAACACATTAAGTTAATGGGGGACACTTGAATCAAACCATCCCACTCCCCAACCTATTTATTGAGACAGAAATTCTCACTAAACTTTGAGCTTAGTAATTCGGATAGTGTGGCTAGCCAGATTGTCCTGATGATCCACATGCCTCCCTCCAGAATGCTGGTGTTACAGGTGTACACACTGCAGTTATGTTGGTGCTAGGGGTCTTAACTCAGGTTCTCACACTTGTACAACAAGCGCTTCATGACTGAGCCATTGAATGTAACTATCTAAATACTTCACTGCAGGTATGATGTAACTACAGAGTATGTACACAAACTTCACAGCAGGTTGTATGAACTATGTGACCTATCTAAAAATCTTAAATTCTACAATCTGAAAGATTTCTGGTCTAAAGATTTCAGATAAGGGCAGTAGGTCCAATGTACAGGTGACAGGATTGAGTTTTGGGAAGTTTGAAAAGGTCAAGCAGCCTTTAAGTATAACCTTTTGCGACCTTATCCTTTATATTCCCCCCAAAACCCCACGTAGACCAAGTGACTATTAGTGAGATTTGGGAACCACTGATGAAAGCTACACTCACTTGTGTGTGGATGAAACTGGAAAATATTTTTTTGTCTCCAAAACCTTAAATATCGCTGACTACTAATCAAAGGTTATAAATGAAGCCAAGACTAAACAAGCATCGACAATAACCAAGCCGTGCCGATGGGAAACTTTGTGGCAGCAATGAGAGATTCTATTGCCTATCCAACACTTCCAGAAAGGTCTATTCTGGAAAGGTAAAGGCAGTCTGCCCTGTAACTTACACCTGAATGTCCTGTTTTATTTTCCGAGAGATGGGGAGGCAGAAGGAGATAATTGAGAGTCATTGGCTTCTTGGGGCTTGCTGATTTCAAGAAAGAGAGCCTATGGGAAGCGGCTTATAAGAAAGAGACAGACAAGCAGGAGTTAACTACACAGACACAGGCACATCTCGGCCAACACAACTCTGGACTTTCAGAATATGCAATGTCAGGTCCTTTTCTCCATCACTTTCCATTCTCTTATCTCTTCCCTGGACATCTGCTTTTGTCCTGTGTTCACAGGTGGAATTTGTCTGACAAACTCCTTTAACTCACACTCATCATTGGACCAGCTCGGAGATTGTAGGCAGCTCCAAGGTCCCCAGCCATCTGATGACAGTTTCTTGTTTTTGTGTTGTTCAGAAAGGAAATCTGAGACATGTGGTCCCTGGCCAGATAATTCAGCACCAAAAGACTGGGCTCCCCTGACATACAGGTATGGCCCCCAGCAGCGTGTCTATGGATAACTGAGAATTCTTGCAAAATGATTCTCTCTGTCTCTCTCTCTGTCTTTCTCTGTCTGTCTCTGTCTCTGTCTCTGTCTCTCTCTCTTATTTTTTTTTCTGGAGAAGCATAGAATAAAGTTGCTTCCCCCTTCAGTCTTCAATTTCTAGGCAGCATGTTCCTCATGTCCTGTTAGTTCTAGTAGCTTCAAATATCCGGGTTCCTATTAGCTACATTCTTACTGGTCAGGGTCATACATACTTAATCTCAACTGGAAAACCCTGTTTTGAACTCTAATTGGAGCCTCTGTAGTTATGACCAAATCTATCTATGTTTTCTGTCCATAGACCTCTTCTGCTGATGGCTTCTGGGTAGATATTTACACCATCATAGAAATCCTTTACCAATTCATGTATCTGTCTTTCCTCTTTAAAATAATACCTGTTTCCTTTTGACAAACGTATGAGTGGGCTCATTTTTTTTTTATCAAAAATAGCGCAATCTCTTTGTTTTCTTTCTTGCTTAGACCACATCTGTATAACCACACAAAGATTTGCAGACAATGATTCATAGTGTGCAGTTTGCTTTAGATCAGTAGATGGGCAGGTAGATGCTTATTTCTCAAGCTTTGTGACTTCTGGGCCACACAGCAGAGCTTAGATGAAATAGAAAAAAAATTGATTGTTTTGGTATCATCTTTCTGTGGCTCAGCTTGGAGGTGAATGAAGTCTTAAGAAGAGAAAAAAAATTAAATTGCTTAAATAGCCTTGAAAACCTCCCTCAAAGAGCTTGCAATTTTTTACCAGGCTTTCTCTTGGCCCTCTTGTTAAAAGCTTTTCTTTCATTTACTTGTTTATTTCCCCCCAAAGCTTAGTTTGTCATTTAAATCAAAATGATTTAGATGAAGAACTTGATCGGTAAGAATAAATTTACAGGTATTTTCCTCCTGCATGGAATATCTTATTTTTTAAGGTGATAAACTTAAAAATATGTTCTGTTCAATCCCTGTACTTCTCATTTCTCTTTCTAAATGATAGTGCGATGTTATGCCATTTGCTGGTAAATCACTGCAGCATTTCATTCCAGAGGTGACAGGATTTTTAATGGCCCAGAAAATGACACCACATCTATCACTTTAACCATTTCACCTGCATTCAGGTGTGAGGCAGTGTGGGCGTTAACTGGTTTTTCTTCTGCTGCTTCAGAAGGAGTTTGGCAAGAATGCGTGTATTTGAGGTCTCTTTCCATGAGATTCCTGCCCTCATGTATCAGTATCAAGGAGCCTAGGGAGATGAAGCGTCAGCATCACAACAGAAATGTGTGCTTCCATGAGATCCGGTAGATTACCCACACAGGTGAGCTGAGAGCTCACCTGGCACTCACGCTGCAGGTCATCGTCAGTGTGGATAGAAGAAAACACGTACCACGAAAAATAGGCGAAACATATTCCTCACGAAGCAATCACCTCCAGGGTATGAGTTACTACAGCTCCCTGTCAGGGTACCGGGAAAGGTGGAAGTCAGTGAAATTATTTGACTCAATTACATTTGTGTGTTGACTGACCAAAGCATCCATCAGACCGAGACCATGTTTAAAGTAATGTTATGTTATGAGTAACAAGGATCCAGTCAGAAAAAAATGTCTCTGACATGGGAAAACTATATAAGTAACATGATGTAATGGGAGCTATTCATATTCTGTGTAGATACACAGCCAAGGAGATTTTATGACAGAGTTACATAAAAGAAGTCCCGAAGAGATTCTACTTTGAAACAAAGCTCCAAGAATATTAGTGCCTCTTGTCGCAGCTGTCCCACATCCATCCACAGAGTTAGCAATGCTGAAAAATATGCCAAACGTTGTGGTACACCAGTCATCTCAGCACTCGAGATGCAGAGACAAGAGGATTTTTGCCAAGTTGGAGGTCTGCTTAGTCTACACAGTGAGTTCTAAGCCAGCCAGGGCTCCTCAGTGAGGGCTTATTTCAAAACAAAACAAAAGCAATGTGCTCTTCATGAGTGTGCACACTCACACACACAAAAGAAAGAAAGAAAGAAAGAAAGAAAGGAAGGAAGGAAGGAAGGAAGGAAGGAAGGAAGGGAGGGAGGGAGGAAGGAAGGGAGAAGGGAAAAAGGAAAAAGAAAACCCTAGGTATATACATAATATATAGTCATAAAAATTATGAGGATAACATGAAAACATTTAGTAGGATGACTTCTTAAGTGATGAGCATAGTTTGTATATTATGGCATTTTAATAGAAATAAAATATGTGCTCAAAGATCCATGCGTGAGGGAATATATAGAGCAATTGTGGAAGGATATTTGCTGAAGGGTTAACAGTAACAGTCTCTGAATAGTGACATCCGAAGTGAGCACCCTTGTTTTGAGTTCTCTGTATTTATATTCTATAAGAGAACAATAATTTATTGTTGGTATAAATGAAAAGTTGAAAATGCTTAAATCAGAAACAATTCATAAATATGCTATGATTTGATGAGGGATGGAGAGATTGCTCAGTGGTTATGGCACTTGCCTGTAAAACCTAATGACCCAACTTTAATTCCCCAGCACTCACATAAAGCCAGATGTGTCTGAAGTTCGTTTGCAGTGGCCTGGGGCCCTGGCACACCCATTCTCTCTCTGACTTTCTCTCTCTCTGACTCTCTCTCTGTCTCTGTTTCTCTCTCTCTCCCTCCATCCCTCCCTCCCTCCCTCCCTCCCTCTCTCTGTCTCTCTCTGTTTCTCTCTTCTTGCAATTAAATAAATAAAAATATTTTAAAGAAATATTACAATTAGACAAAAGCAGGCAGGATAGACAAAAACCAAACTGTTAGCAATAGTAATTTGTACACAGGAATGCTTTTCTAAAAATATTTTATTTATTTATTTATTTATTTATTTATTTATTTATTTATTTATTTATTTTAGAGAGAGAGAGAGAGAGAGAGAGAGAGAGAGAGAGAGAGAGAGAGAGAGAGAGCGCGCCAGGGCCTCCAGCCACATGCGCAAACCTAGTGCATTAGGCTTTGCGTGAGTACTGGGGCAAAGTGGAACTCAGGTCCTTTGCTTTATAGTCAAGTGCCTTAACCACTGAACAATCTTTCCAGCCCACATGAATAATTTTTAGTTTCTTCTTTTAATTGTTGCTGTTCTTGTCATTTTCCTTGATAAATCTACATATATTAACTTTCCCCCATAGGGATGAGTAGTCTGCATTCTTCCGTTTTGTGTGCCCAGAGCTCTACGACCCATAGGAACTAGAAGACTAATCGGGACTTGCAATCAGATTTTAGAAGGATTGTGCTAGAAGGGTATCAATGACCGCTGTCCAACTGCCTTAGAGCCAAGTCTACCTTGAAGTCTCAAATAATAAAAGATAGTCTTCTTTTCACGGAACTCTAACTTTGGAGTAACTGTTCATCCCATGATTCATGTGGTGTGACGTTGGGGAAAGACTTGATGGAGGAGAGCTAAGGAGATAAATCTCTTTACCTTGAGGGGGTTACAATCTGTTGAGGAAAGATTGAACTATAACAATGATTTGTTGTTGTGTGTGGTTTATAGAAATAGGTTATATTAGGAACGTGTAATCAGAGAGCTTTCCAAGTGTCAAACAAACATATAATAACTATTGACAAGGGCCAGAAGAAAGGGGAGGGGGTTGCAAAAGTTCCATGCTATCTTGAGGAAGTTCACCATATCACTGAGTGTAAGATGGTCAGTCCAAAATGTGTCAACCAGAAGAATAGGTGAAGAGGCCTGGTTAACTCAGAATGACAGACAAGACAGGAAGTTTCACACTAATGTGACTATAACTCCTCTATTTAGCAAACCTCTACTGGACAACTGCTTTGACTACTTTCAGCCTGGAGATTTGAGGTCAAATGTCCCAACTGACAATACTGACACATTTCCCTGAAATTTCTAAAACATGATTAACTAAATTCCAGGACCACATTCTAGACATTGCTAAGCACTTAGGGGATTTCATTCTAAAACAGCTGTCTGCTTACATGGTTCCAAGCTGTGATGACTACCCTCATGGAGCTTACATTTGGATTTATGCTCAGTGAGATACATAAAGCAATTATATATGTATGACATTTTCTGGTTGGGCTAAAGTATAATGAAAGACACAGAGTCATTTCAAAGGACTGTGGCAATGGTGATAATTGGGTAGATGACTGTGTGTGAAGGCAATTTTAGGCAAAGACTTGAGGGAGGACACGATTACATACCTTGAGACTTTTCCAGGTTGGAGGAATAGCAGAGGAGGGCCCCTGGCATGAGGATGTTCTTTGTGGGTTCAAGGAAGGGGAGGGAGGGCACTGTGGCAGAGGTTGAATGACCTGGGTGGGGGATAGAAGGGCTGATGTGAGAGGTATTAGTACAGAATTTGGCTTTCACCCAGCTCAAAAGTAATCAGAGGCAGAATTACTATTTAATTAAGCAGAATGACTCCATCTAATGGCCTGGGTTTCAAGGGGCTCACTGTGGGTAGGTAACAAGCAGTAAAGGAATGGGTCCCAGTGTGAAGGTAGGAAACCAGTCAGGAGACACTTGTACAATTCAGGGCAAGAGACCATGGCAGCAAGTGGTGAGAAATGGTTAGAGCAGGGATGTATTTGTAAGGAATTCCTCGCTGATGTATATTAGAGAGTCAAGCCTGACTATAGTACATTGGCATAAATAATTTCAAGTTTAGATCTTCTATGTACTAGGAGGCACGGGGGAATGACTTCCCACACTGAAACTAACATCTTTGAAGATATTTTCAGCTTGTTAATAATATACATTGGGTTGCATTCTCAGAAGTACTGTTTTTGATTCTGTAAGAAAATCCTTGCCCAAGGCTCTCATTGGTCTTCATGTGAGTATATCTCCTTCATGGGTTAGGAAGCGCACCACCTGCTAGAACTTCCTTCCAATAACAGGAGCACCAGATGCCCTACTAACTAACCATAACTCATTTTAGGCTCTCATAAGGGCTTCTTCCCAGCTCCACCCTCCTGAGACAGACCACATCCCAGCAAATACCCCTAAGCTGCTGAGGAGCCATTGAGAGGGTGCTTAGGCACAGTTTGGATATGTGAGCTGGGCTGTCCATAGAGTACATACATGAGGCTCTGCAAGTCTTAGTCGGAACCTGAGATGAGAAGAAAAGGGAAGACGGTTAAGTACATGAGGCTGAAGCGGGGACTTGGTTTCCCCATGCCACTCAGAACTTAAGACATCAGAATTCTAGTTCCAGCCCCACTTCTAGGCTATTAAAAATGGATATTTGCCAAGGGAGTATATAGAACTACTTTCCTTAACAGCTTTTTTTTTTGCTCTATTGATAATGCAAAGTTGGATTTTTTTTTTTTACTGTACGTCACTAGGTGACTGCAGTACATAGATGGGGTGAGTGGGGTACACACACAGGGTGCTTCTCTTTAGGAGTGTTTCTGGGTCAGTGCTCTATCTCATCCAGCGTGGTTCAGCCTCCTTCCCAGGAAGGTCCCTGAGTGTGGGAACCTCCCATGTGATGGTCTCTTTCCTGCCTCCCTGGCTCCCTCACTAGCTGGAGAGCTTACAAAAGTCAGAAGAGCAATTGATCCATCTTTGACTCAGTGGACACTAAACAGAAGGATAAGCTATCGGTTATATCCTCACAAGTGCTTCTGGGGAAAGGCATGAAGGGGTAGAAGGAAGGAGATGCATGGTCGAGTTTATGGGAGACGAGGCTGGCATAGTGGTACCCACAGCTGGGAGCAGGAAGCAATTCTTGTTCCACCTGAAGGACTGTCAATCACTCATTTAGCTCAGGAGGAAAGATGGCCCAGCAAGGTTCCCTACTGGGGAGGTTCAGTGGCCAGGAGAGATCCCAGGTTACCTACCTGCCTGAGTCTCTGTCTGTGAAATGGGATTAATAATACCTCACAGGGGTATGGAGAGGATACACGAGATAATTTATGCCAAACTCTTTTACTTCTCCAGAAGAAAGACACTATATAAACCTAAGGTATTATTATCATTCATTTTAACTTTGGAATAGCATCATTCTGTCAGTTTTGATCCCGTAATTACAATACATCAGATAAGCAGAGATTTTTAAATCACAGGAGCACTGTACAATGCACGGAGACATGGAAACTTTGTCACCTGAGAACAGCCCTGACAACTTCAAAAGTGTCTTCGAGCTGCATCAATTTCCATATTAATGTGAGCCACATACATCACGGGAGAGAAGCACAGGCGTGTAGTGTTCACTAGCCCGCATCTCCTGTTTGACGATCACACAGAAATGGCCTGGGTGGGCTTTGTGTCGATGGTAATGCTGGCAGAGCAGAGATGGGGGAGGGCTTGTGAGTTTTTGTCGGAAACCATGGGCCCCCTGTCCATTTGGAAATGACTAACAAGAGGTCTCTGAGTTAGAGCAAAACTAGAAACTTAATGTCACTTAATCTTGGAGTTTTTGAATGTGGTTATTTTTGCAAGTCCTAAATATCTTTTCCCAGAGAAAATATTTTAGGTATTTTTTTGCTCAAAACCATTGAATTTGCATCTACAAGGACTCATATATCCCAATGGGGGAACAAGCAATAGTGTGATAATTAGGAGACCTAATTAATGTGTCTTTAGCCATGTTGATGGCCTCAGTTTTCTAATTTATGTTGGGCAGAGGTCCTGAAATCCTCTGGCTCAGACAAGAAAGACGGTGCCCAGCTTAAGATCTGCAGATGGATAGCTAAGGCATTAGAACAGAATGTCCTTTCTTGTTCTTTTCTTTGCTCATCAGTGCATTTTGAATGCCCAAGGTTATTTTTGAAATCACCGTCCATGTAAGAAATGACACTGGAAAAGGCTTCAGGTGCTCCTCTCCCTGGCAGAAACCCCGAAGTGTTACATAGTTTTAATTAACACTACCATGCTGCTGCTTTGGATGAAGACCAGTGCATCCCCATGGTTCCTTTACGGCATTCATGACAGAGATTCTGAGGTGAGTCCTACCTGATGTTCCTGAGGTCTGACAGGGACACTGACCTGAAAAGTACATGGGCAGCGATGGAGGGGGGAGGAGGGTTCTCTTTAGAAATGGGTATTTTCACAAGGACAAGGCTGGGAGAGCAGGGCACATGCCTTGCTCTGTGCATTGAGTCCAAGATGTCACCGTCCGCCCCTTTCATCTCTCTGCCTCTTCAGTCCCTTCGGTGAGTAGCCACCTGCTCTTCGGCACAGTTACTAGCTAGATAACATGTGACCATCGTGTTGCTCTCAGAGGTCTAGTGTTTGGGGCATAAATGTTGCCTTTGGCCTGATTAATGGGAAAAAAAAATTATTTCATAGTGGATCTGTGGGAGGTATGTGTGGAGCAGAAATCCAGAAGATTTTATTCCTTAGTTTTCTCCTTAACTTTCCTGTTGGTATAAAATTTAGCAGTATTTAGTCAATTTGATATTTTAAAGGTTGAAAATGAGTCTGTTGACAGTAATTTAGATCTTTTTACTGATAATTCCAGAGGTTGCTCTTGATTACAAAATCATTCTAGTTACAGCAATGACTCTGCTTACCCCATATGAGGAGATCAGGGTGGAAACAGCCTGATGGTGCAATTTAGGAATTCTCCACTGATCCAGATGCAAGAGCCATTAAACTCACGTGCCAGACCCTGTGGAAGGACTGCGGGATAGACATTATTTCATTTAATTCTCACCACCTCATGCATTAGCTTCATTTAGGGGTTAGAAGGCTGAAGTAAGTAATTAGCGAATGGCACAGGAGGGCCTGGAAACTGGGCTTTGGGATTCCTAGCTCAACACACCATGTACATACCATCTGGACCAACTGCAGTTCACTGGGGATTCTCTATTTTTTTTTCTAGGAAGAAGTAGACAGATAGGAAGAAATGAATAGTCATATGGTTGGGGAAGGAGGCTTAAATCCTAAGTGCAGCTCAAATGTCTATCAACAACCTTTAGGGAAGTCCCTATTCTTTGAAGTATTTTCCAGAACACACAGCCAACCTCATGAGTCCTGGTGAATAAAACAGTCATTTCTTGAAGAGAATGACCCTTTGAGGCTGGGGATATGCTGAGTGCGTAAAGCGCCTGCTGTACCTAAGGACTTGAGTTTGAATCCTCTGGACTAACTCCACGCCAATGCCAGATATGATCTATGCACCTGTAAGCCCAGCTCATTGGGAAGGCAGGGACAAGAGGATCTTTGGGGCTTACTGACCAACTAGCCTGACTGAATCAGGTTACGTTCTAGATCCTGTCTCTGAAAGGAAGGTGAGAACAGCTAAGGAAGACACCCAGCGTCAACCTCTGGCCTCCACACACACACATGCACGTGCATCTGTACACTTATGTCTGCACACACATGCCAACACACATGCAAAATAACTGCTTGTTTTTAATAACCTTGTGTAAGCACCCTTCATCTTGAGACTTAGGTTAGGTTTTCTATGAATTTATTGCAAAAACAGTGCAAACTATTTGACCTAGTGAGCTGTGAAGACAAACCTGAAAGGACCCAGCTAAAAGAATAAAGAAAGCTCTTACTGATCTAAAATATTGTACGGTACACTGGAAATATTTGTTTGCTTCAAAGAGTTGTGTACAAGTTTAATGACAAATACCATATAAACCAGTGAAACTTTCTCAAATTCCCAATAACATATCCTCTGGCCAAATGGCTCCACAATACATGCACTCCTCACTCTCTCTGTCCTGCCCACATTCCTTCCTTGTGCTTTTCTTTAGGTGTGTGTTTCTTTCAGTGTCTTTCTCCCCTTCCTTTCCTGACCCACCAAGCCATCTGTCCCCCCTTCTTTCCTGGGCAGCCATTCCATTCACGGAATCCCCTCCCTCGACACAGCCATTCCATCCATGGACTCCCCTCCCTCCCTGTGACACTGCTTCACACAGACCCCCGGGGAAGTTGGTGACTGCCATTAATCTCATAGGGAACAGGCTCTGGAGTTTCACTGAATAAAATTCTCTATCTCATTATATAGGTTAATAAGCTCCCAGAGCATGCTCAGATCCTATGAAATATTAACAGGGTGACCCGACAGTCGGAGGCTGAGAGTGTCTTCCGCTTAGAGCATCAAGAATCTGCCAACTGAACATCAATCAGACATTGAAATAAAGAATTTTTAAATGCGTAATAAAAATCAGTGGAAGAATGTTTGATTTCTAAATGTCGGCTGCAGGAAACAAATTCTGGGAGGAATAGTTATTTCATAGTTATTTAAAGACTAGTTATACTTAAAGAGATATATTTAAAAACTGAGTACATAACTAAGCATCCTACTAGGGAATCCCATCTTTAACTTATTCAGCACCACACAGAAAATCTTTTTAGAGGTGAAGAAATAAATCGCGAAGTCCACATTAAGTGTCATCTCTCTTCAGTGCCTCCTCTCCGATGGCTAGCGGGTGACAGGAGCATCACACGGCTTCCAGTTTAGAAATGGTGGTGTCTTTCCACGAACTCAGCAATAAAACACGGCTTGGCTGTAACTCAAAACAACACACAGGTCTGAAAATAAAACCATTTTTTTCTTATAAAAGTTCGATTTTATGTGCTCCTCCAACATAAACATAGATTTCCCCTTTTACACCCTAGCGGTCCGCATTGACCTGTGGTATTAAAAAAGACAACCCTGAGCGAAGCAAGCACAAGGGCTTCATTTCTTAGCATGTCGTGATGGTCTGATGGTTTCTTTATTCTCCTTTGGCTGTGAGAAGACACTTCATTGCACAGTGCTGCTGTGATAAGAGGGATAGCTCACTGGTTCAAGTAAGATAAGACAGAGCCAGAAGCTTCTGGCAAATTCACACCTGTGCAAGCATCACTTGCCCAAACAATCTCCCTGTGGCTAGGTATCCTACCCACCTCCAATTCCTGGAAGTAATTCTTCAAAGGGCTTTGAAAGGCAGGTTTTGCCAAAAGCCATGGGTTGGTTCTCTTCCATCTGTACAAATTCCTTATCAGATTAAAGTTCTCCCTTTATTTTTATTATTTATTTATTTTAGTTTTTTGAGGTAGGGTCTCACTCTAGCCCAGGCTGAGCTGGAATTCACTATGTAGTCTCAGGCTGGCCTTGAAATCATGGTGATCCTCCTACCTCTGCCTCCCGAGTGCTGAGATTAAAGGCGTGCGCCACCACGCCCAGCTAAGTTCTCCCTTTAAACTGGAGAGTTTTATGACATTCCATATTCATCTCATACATGGAAAGGTACAGAAATGTCAATACCAATATTACCAACAAGAGTTTTATCTTATGCAGATTTTAGGATATGACTTGGTGAGCTTCAAGATAAAAGGACATTTCAGTTCAGGAAAAAAAAAATAATTCCATGACTAGCGGTCAAGCCATGGCTGACCCATCACCTAACAAAAGCATTCATAATCAACCAGGACTGGGCTTTGGAAGCCTGGTGCAGGGAACAAGGGTGATGGATGGTTCATAGATGGATTCTACAATTATTCCGCATTCCTTTTTCATTCACTGCCTTTCCCAACTTTCCTGGCGGCTACAGGGAGTCATGGGACATCACGTTACTCAGAACTTTGATGAGCAGAGGAAAAAGGTCTTTCTTAATAAAAGAAACTAAGAAAACTTATATCTGCCCTTTGGCCTGCCTCAAACATAGACTCTGTGCCCAGATTTGCAGAAACCACCTAGGGACCAGGGGAAAATTCCAAAACAATGCCAGTGACCTTGGGTTTAGCATCATCAAAGCACGGAATCAACGCCAGCAGCCGCCTCCTTCCAGTGACTTGATTAGGGGACCATGAAAAGAATTCCTATGTGACTGATCTACTGTGTTATGGGCTCATGGAAAATATCCCACACAGATTCAGTGTTTGAATGTTTTTTTCCAAGATGGTGACACTATTTGGGGAACTTCTAGAAACTGAAGACATTGAGCTGGATAAAGTGGGTTATATGTACTTGGCTGCTTCCTGTTCACCATGATGTGAATAGCTGTCCACCACCACCATGGTGTTTTGCTCCAGCATACAGGCTCCAACAAGTATAGTCTGAAGACTGAAGCCATGAGCCAAATTTAGTCCTTCCACCTGTGTGTTTTTTTCCATCACAATGATGTAAAAAGATTCACTCATGCACACTGTTTGAAATGTGTTGCCTATGACTTCAGCCGAATACATTCCAGACACAATACCCTTGCTAGTGCTTAGCAAAAGGCTTTCAGCCAGCAAGGTGGAGATATGTGTGTATCAGGCTTCAGTAATGATCTCAAACAACCATTCTAAAAACCGCTGCTCCACTGAGCTTCATGAATGTTTGAATCAGCAGGCAAACCAACTCATGGCACCTAACTCTTGTATAGACTGAACCTCTCCTTTTCATCCCTAAATTTACTTGGTTGTGTTTCACTTATTTATTTGTTTTTTTGTTTGTGGTGATAGGGTTGAAATTCAGGGCTTTTCATGTACCAGGAAGCTTTCTGCCCCTGAGAGGTGTTGGGGGGTCATGGCCCCCTGGCCCCCTGCGGGTAGCCCAAGTCTTGCCGGCCAGCAGGAGAAAGGGCTCGATCGGGGAGTGGTGAGGCATATGGTCAGACAGACACACGCAACCAGGAGAAAAGTCAGGCAAATCTCATTTTATTCCAGCACCCAAAACCCTTTTATAACCTGAGGCTGCATTGTTCAGCCTATTTCTCTCAAGCAATAAGATTCAAAACTTTTGGTGGGAGCCAATCAGCAGAGTACAGCAGAGCAAAGTATCAACAAACAGGATCAAGGTTTATCAGCTATTACTTCTGCCTCCTGGGATTAAAGTTGTGTTGGGATTAAAGGCATGTGCCACCACGCCTGGCTTTATTCCATATTCTAAAATTTACCTTAATGTTACTCAGTTAGGCTGGGGCCCAACAGAGAGGCATCCCAGCCCAAGTTCCTAATTTGAATTAACAACTAGCACTGTCATCCCTGACTGTTGAAACCTCAATTCAGTCAGCATCCAAGGGTGCTCTGCTGGCGATGGAACAGAGTCAAAGCCTCAACTAGACCCATGACTTCCTCTGTAGACGAGCATTGTGGTTTGTCGTGCTGGTTTTTGTTTTTTCCTTCTTTTTAAATCTAGAGTGAGGTCACACAGTGAATGAAAAGGACGAGACACAGTGTGCTTCTCTCCCTCATGACATCGATGTGAGTCTTGTTGCCAATCTTCCAGCTCAAGGATAAAGAGCAAGAGGAGGGAAAAAGGTACACGCCTGGCATTTTGATCATCTTGGCTTCACCCAGGACACTTCTTGGACACGGGGAAGGAATGCAAGTCTAGCAGAGGCCAGGCAGGGCCAGCATCTAGGAGTGTTCCAAGATAAGAGAAATTAGGAAGACCCCCCCCCCATCCCAAAGAACTATGTATGGATCAAAACTCTAAATGGAATTTGTGTTGCTTTTCGTATGACACAGTATACTCCTATGCACGGGGGCACTAAAGCGAGTGCCTCTTCTCAAGGCGTCAGCAACAGTAGCTCCACTTGGAAGTGGTCAACTCTACCTGCTAAAGCAAAAGTGTCACCTTTGACTATGAAATGTCCACCGTGGTTCATTGTTGAAGGCTTGGGGCCTAGCTGACAATATTTTAGAAGGAGCCGGGTATAGTGGCACATGTCTTTAATACCAGCACTTGGGAGGCAGAGGTAGGAGGAGCGCCATGAGTTCAAGGCCACCCTGAGACTACATAGTGAATTTCAGGTCAGCCTGGGCTACAGTGAGACCCTACCTCAAAAAAAAATTAAACTTTAGAAAGTGGGTCCTCGTTGGAGGAGAGTCTACTTGAGGCTACTGCTGTCACAAGCCCTTGGCCACCTCTCTGATGTCTGTCCTCATTGGGTTGAGTGTCCTCTGCTACATGCTCCTGTCATCATGGTATCTTTGTCTGACTATTGGCCCAGCAAGATGGAGTCAGGTGACCATGGACTGAAATTCTGAAACTGCAAGAAATAAATTTTCCTCACTTTGCGTTGACTTTGGTAAGAGCAATGTACGACAAGCACAAGTGGCAATAATTGGGTTCACAGAAAATGCCCATGGTAAAGGTGATGCTAGATGTAGCCACAGGGTTTGCTGTGCTTTGAATGTCAAAAGCCCCCCCATACAGGCCGCCCTCTGGTGGTACTGTTTGGAAAGGCTGTGAAAGCTTTCGGACCTTGAGTTTTTATAGACCAGCCCCACTTCCTGTCTGTCCTCTGCTTCCTGACTATGAATGAATGAATGTGGCCTGCTGTGCTCCCCCTCCTGCTGCATGGCTCCCAGCCATGGCACTGCCCTTTGAAACTGTTAGCCAAATAAGACCTTTCTCCATCCTTCAGTTGTATCTAGCCAGATGTTTGTGCACAGAAACGGGAAAGCAGAGATGTGGATTTGACTGGATCCTGGGTTCAAAGAGCCTTCGGAGCATCTTTCCTTGTCTGCTTTGTTCTCAGAGAGTGCAAAGCTGTTGCATCGTGGTCCTGCCTCTCAGCTCAGGCCCAGAGAGGAAAGGCATCTCTCCTCGCCTTCATGCAAAAACATCCCACTGAGGAGAAGAAAAAATAACTGTGGAAGTTTGCTCGGTTATTGTGGACAGTCTTTGTACACATTAAAAAGAAATGTTTGTAGCTACTTGATTTCTAAGATTAATATTCTATGTACTGAAGTCATGAAGTTTTTTTTTTCTTTTTAAGCTTTTAAGTTCAAACTACAAATCTTATTATTCTATCTATAAATCTAATAAATTTTTAAGAGGCACTTTACAATTTTGGCAATTAAATTCCCTTAAACAGTCTAAATCACATTTATAAATGTAATATATACGATTTTCTTTTTAAGTACTTCAAATACTTGACTAACAAGCAAAACTTTCCCAAGTACCTAAGCAGTTTTTTTTTTTACTAAATCTAATAAATTAAACTTTCAAATATCATGACCTTTAAGTTCTCTTAAATCTTTCAATGCTGTTTACAAACTTGGCCCATTGTTCTTGGAACTCTGGACTCTAAAGCTTTCGTCTGAAACCAACCACTTAATTAGACATTTAAACTAGAATCACATGGCTAATTACAAAGCCCACTATGTCAGAATCTCTTAAACATTAAAAGTAGTTTATGCACTTTAAAAACACTGTAATTGCCAGACACACAGGAATTGTCTTAAGTTTAACACAAAAATGTCAGAAGTGTGTGTATTGTTTACTTCACCTTCCATGTGGTTAATTCTAAAACCTTCCAAGGTTGGGGAACACCGGATAGGGCCACCATTTCATAATTCCCAGAACACTGGAATTACCTTCTCACTGTCTAGTGCTTCTCATGACTTCTGGATTTAGACACAGACAAGGAGCTCGGGAAGGCCTTCAACTTCACAGCTCTTTCTTTCTTCTCAGATGCTATAAGATTTTTGTGAACAACTTGTAATTGACATACTTGCCCACATCCTACAAGCAAGATACATTAAGTGAGCTGTTTCCTGAGTGGAAGCTAAGCTCTTACCTAATTTTACCCTAGTTCTCTTATTGATCTTCACATCATATGAGTCACACATTCTGCAAACTTCTTTCTAAATTATTTCATCGTGATTGGATTCAGCTAATTTACATAAAGCTTGATTAGTAGGGGACTTGCTCATGGATCATAGCTATGAAGGCTATTGTAACAAGGAGAACCCTATTTGGGTCACATGCCCACTAACAGGTCTGGTGAGTTAAACATATGATTATGTACCTTTATTCCTGATCTTCCTCAGGCTAATAATGGTGGTTAGGAGAAAGAGTCCCTGCTTATGAACTGCCAAGAAGCTGCCTGCAATCTCTCTCTCTCTCTCTCTCTCTCTCTCTCTCTCTCTCAATACCTCACACAACTTCCCAACCTTAAAACTTAGGTTAACACTTAACACTACCTTAAAAAAAAAAGTGGAGAGTGTATGAGAGGAACAAACCACAACCAAGATTGTTCTCTGACTTCCACAGGCACATGTGCAGACACACACTGCACCTGCAAACACACGAACATGTACACACACACACACACACACACACACACACACACACACGATGAACAAATGGGGATCCAGGGAACTAGCCTGTCAGCAGTACCTGTCTTCACGAGGAAATGGCCTCTGCATTGAAATATCTATCAGTCTTATTTGCTGTCTGTGGACATACCCAGCTGAACATGATGCATTCAGTTCAAGTATCCATCCAGGTGCTCAATGGATAAGGACCAATCTGACCAGATCCATCCATACCGGCCCATGCAGGACACTTAAATTCCAATAGATTTGCTAAGAGTATAATTAGCAATCTCAACTCTCCCACTTAGAGAATCTGTTATTTTTTTCTTTAAGCTGGCCTGACTATTTGAACTAGAATACTATTATATCAGCAGAGATGAGTTTCCACTTGCAGAGTGTTGGCTGGTGATCGGAGAATCCTGTCCTGTCTCCTTGCTCCCCTGTCACTAGAGTTTCTGCGTTTCTCCACCAGGTCATGCTGTGACTGAGGACCAGAGAGTGAATGGGTCCCTGCTTCCTGACTCCAGAGAATCCTGCCTGGGTCTTTGCTCCAGTCACTTTTTGTAGTTTCTACAGAACCCAGGCTGTCACTCCAACTGGTCACTCCTCCAGTGGTCACCCCAAGCCTGTGTCACAGGTGCTAGGAATAGTCAAGTCACTTTGGGCTGGATTTGGGATGACAGGCACTGGTTGAGATGGGGTTCTGCATTTGTTGACACCATATGGCACCATGAACAGGTCTGTGAGGATGGAATTAAGGTTGTAGAAAGTACAAAGCTTGAGGAATAATGCCTTCCTGGTTTAGTCATGTGCTCACACATGTCCCTATGGTCTCTTCACTTAGAGAAACAAGGACATTTCTCTAGTAACAATGCAGGGTAGATATGCCTCCATGGTTGTTAGGTTGATGGATGCCAAGTTGTGAATGTGTGTGTGTGTACTATATTTGGAAACTGTAGATGCTGGTTTTAATGTTTAAATTAATTAACTTTAAATTGGTAACTATGCTGTTGTATTTATAGTGACTCTCCATTCTTGGTGCTGGGCAAATTCTTTTATGCTTATATGTTGTGGGTGTATCCTTTATGCTTTGTTTTTTATGTAATCTACTGTGTGTTCCTAGACAAATAGTGTCCTCTCCTGAAGCAAAGAACTTGTAGCAAAACATCTCCACTTTCTCTTATAGCTCTGCAATTCCAGAATGTGAGGCGACCAGTAACCTTTGATGAGTTATAAATACCTTCCAAGCCTGGCACAGTGGCTCACAAGTGTAACCTCAGCCCTCCAGGAGGCTGTGGGCAGGTGAGTGAATTCCAGGGTAGCCTTGGCTATACAGTGAGACACTGTCTCAAAAAACCAACCAACCAACAGACAAATAAACACAATCTTTCCATTTGTAATACACTAGTTTCTTGAGGACTAATTTGCTTAAAATGAACTCTGTCCACAGGAAGGATGTGCCATCTTATTCTTGGTTGATGAGTTTTGTTGTTGTTTCTTGTTTGCTTGTTTTTCTGGTTTGGATCGACCACCGAGTCAGTTGGTAGTAAAGCTTGCTGGCCAAGCATAAGACACTAAGGAAACTTAAAAAGATGGGCCAGGGCTCACCTGCTTGCTGAAGTCTCTGTGTGTCTTCTTTCATCCAAGTTTGTTGGAGAATGTGCCATTGGGGCTCTCCCAGAGCTTCCTGTGGTATGGACAGTGACCTTCTAGAACTGGGTCCTTGTTTTCAGTTCTCCGACCCAAGTTCATAAATGACCCTCTCTAAAGACCTAGAACAAAACTTACACACAGCTTCTGTAATGTGCTGGATTCTCTCCTGGTCATCATAAAGTGATTACTTTGTCTTTGATGGAAGTGTTTCTGAAGCACATCGAGTCAGATTCCAGGAACAGAAGCTAAGTGCTCAGCCTTGCTCTGGAGCACAGGGCGATGCCTTCATTAGCCTGGCAGCTCTCTCTGCTCCCGACTTCTGCTTTATAAACTTCTCACAGCTCTGACACCTCTGCTCAATGTCTTGTGGCCATTCTTGGCTAATAAAATTGGTTTTATGACAAATCCATCATCCTTTCAAATCCTGGGTGTCCCGTCTCATCCTGTCTTCCTTTTATCACTGAATAAAACACAGGACGGGTTGACTGATACAGTGTGTGTGTGTGTGTGTGTGTTCCTTTGTTCTGTCCTAAATATGCCAGCCACTTCCAACATAAGCCTGGGCCATTTCTCAGTTATGATTTTGTTCAACTACTCTGTAGCCCAAGTCTAAGAATGTGGTCTTTGAGACGTGTGGTTCTTTGTTCTCCCTGAATATATTCAATCAGTAAGAGAAAAATTTCTAGTTCCTGTAAACCCGTCAATTTTTGTAAGAAGCCCATCTTCCACTGGCACATCTTTCTTCTCATTAGGAGTATTTCAGTCCGCCTTGCAGATCCTGATGTCTGACATCTCACTCTGCTTCCCCTAGAACCCCGCCATCCAGAAATCGGCAGGATATGACATGGTTGGTCCCTTTTGCCATGTTGCTCATTGAATTTTCTAGTTATATGATATTAAATGTTATTATGTACAGTTTTATGTCTACATAAATTTTGAGTTTTGGTTAATTTTTGGTCTATCCCTTTTCACTCAGCCTCCATCTCTCTAATTCTGTCCACCATTGTTTCTACCACACTATTCCTTTTGATGCAAATTTTTATGTAATTTGAATGCATACTATTATGCCCTTCTTTGTTTCTTCATCTTTCTGTAATCATAGACAAACATGAATATACATATGGACAGATACATAGAGGTTGGTTAGTCAAGGTGCCAGGAGGAAACACCTGGCAACCTCTAATTAAGATCACCGAAATGTATTGTAATGGATGCCATCATTCAAAGAGAGTCTCGAAATGAGATCATTTATAAAAGTGCAAAAAAGGCACCAGGTCTAGCAGGATTGTTATCCAGAGTTGTTGAGGCCCTGGCACCCACCCTCAAGAGAACAATTGAAGAAACAAATGAATAGCGAAAGGCAGAAAAATTGGATTTATTTAATGCTGGCCACACAGAGAAGAGGGACAGAGAGATCCAATGGGTCCCCACCCGCAAGTCCTCATGTGAGATTTAGGCTCCGCTGGAGCTATGTGTAACTGAGCAGTCTTGGTCAAGGTGTGGTCGTACCCACCATCATTGTGTCTACAAGGTGGTCAGACAGGTTGTCAGCACTGTGGCTGGCACCAGGCCCCACCCTTCTCCTTCTCCCAATTACTAGGGAAATTTCCATTCTTTTGGGTGCATTATCTCAATGGTATGATTGCCATATAGGAATACAAGTGTCTTTTTAGAACATCTATATTCCTGCCAGCTGGACCCCTCTATCATGGGGCTCTCAACAACTCCAAGGCGGAAGGAAAGGGAGGAGGAAGTGGCTACCAGAAGCCCCAGAGAACAGAGTGAAAAAGGAAGCCTTGGGAAGGACACTGTGAGCTGCAGACATACATTGAGAGCATTTCAGTCTGCCCCAGCCCCTTGCTTCCCAGCTGTCTCCAGCGTTCTGATTGCCTGAGCCTGACCAGAGCTCCAAAGCTTAAGAGAGTTTGTTGGCTCTTTCCAGAACAGTATGCCAGGGCCTGGAGCAGCTTGGGAAGAACAGATCTTAGGGTAGAAAAGAAGACCTGAGATTTAGTATTTTCATTAATTATTCTTGTTATTTATTTTCTATAAATGGCACCGTGTTTATACTTAGTTGCATTTGCTATCCTTCTCAATGATTAGTAGAAGCCCCTGAAGACTAACACAACATTCATTCCTTCTTTTTAATGGCTGCCTACAAGTCCACAGTATGGGAAATTTCAAATTGTATTTATTTTGCTATTGAACAATGCGTGTGAACAAATATATCTATCTGGATATGTCTGTACATATGTAAGTATGTTTATTAATGTCTTTAAATGTATACTTTAATTATAAAAATAATTGCTATAGTTCTCCACAAGACTCTAATATTTTTTTTACATTAG
>PVHP010008216.1:0-53988 GCA_004024765.1 Zapus hudsonius | reverse complement strand
TCCTCGACCAGTGAGGAAGAACGACCACCACTCGAAGATCCTTCCCAGATCACACTTTAATGGAGAGCCTTTGATTGAAGGGGGGGCAGGAAGCGAAGGGGCGAGCGCTAAGAAGCAGCTGCTTTTATAGGAAAAAAGGACACGGATCATCCCATGATTGGCTGGCTCCTGCTTGCCACCCCCAGACGCCACGGGATTGACTAGGATCAGGAGATCAAGCATGCGCAAAAGCTTGTGACCTCCTTGCTCTAACAAAGTAGTCTTCCAAGCATTGCCTAATCCCAAGTGCTGGGATTAAAGGTGTGCGCCACCACACCCGGCTCTCTGTAGTGGGATTAAAGGCGTGCGCCACCACGCCCGGCTCCCTGCAAGAGTCCTGTTAGCAGATATGGCATAGTTACTGGCTCTGAAAGTCCTTTGCATTCCTACAGAATACATGTCATTTTCGTCAGCCAACACGAGTGCATGCATCCCAACATCTCTTTACTCTGATGTTTCCAAAGCTACACGATTCTTTGCCGATTTTCCCAGCTTCTATGCTTGCAATGATTAGAGACTAGAAAACTGCTTCTTTCTCCCCTGTGATTTGAAAGAGGGTAGCATCATTAAAAAGTTGTGATTTGAACAAAGGAGTTTTTTGCTTAGTTGAAAGGGTGGTGAAGGGAAAGCAGAACGAAGATGTTTACTGTAGCTCTCTCAGATCTGCCACCATGTGACTGACTTCAGACGAGTATTTTACCTCTCTAGGTCTAGATTTTCCAGTTTGAACAGGATGATTGATGGATGAATTGTGAATGACTCTTGGAGTGAAGGTCACATGAAGAAGGATGCTGACTGACCTCACTGTGTTGTTGGCTGAAACATCTCTAAGACCAGGTTTCTGCTGGGACTGGTGTACTTGTTTCAGGACGGTGGACAGCGACAAACTCCTTAGGCGTGGCTGTATGGAGTCTGGCTTTCACTGGGTTGAAGGGGCATCCATGGGTGCATACTCGAGAGGCCAAGAACTGTAGGTGTTGAGAAAATGGCTTAAAGCACTTGCCACTGAAGCCTGAGTACCCAACTCTGGGTGCTCAGACCCCATGTAAAACAAAAAAGCTCTTAGTGAGCCTCTGTAATCCTGGCACACTAATGGTAAGATAGGGCGTAGAGACAAGAGAATTTCTTGGTGAATACTGCAGTGAACAACAATCATAACTAGAGATCCTGACTCAAAGTGGATGTTGAGGACTGACTCCCAAAAGCTCTGATGTCCACACATGAGCTGTGGCATATGCACCTATACTCACACACATCTCACACACACACACACACACACACACACACCTACACATATATGTATGCACATTATACACACATATGAAAATATTTTTAAAAGATATCAAGAATATAAATATAAAATATTGCAATCCCTAACCCCCTAGCCCATGGACTGGTCCAGCAAGCCCATATAAGAGGACCCACAGGGGTGGGGACAGGGAGGACAGAAATGGGATACCATCATAAGACTTGCTCATACAATGTATCTAATTATTGAAAATAAATATGAAATATATACATATGTGGAAATGATAATAAAATAATCACAGCAATAAAAGACACACCAAACAGACTGCTTTGGTAGTAGAATTAGTACTCTTACAAAATCATGACAAAACAAAACAAAAAAAATATATCGGCACTGAGACAGCCTTGGAGTTTGCCTAGTCAAATCTCAAACATCAGTGTCTTGAAGGAGATGTATGATATGTCAAGAGGCAAGCACTCCAGGGTTATTTGCAGGACAACTGGCAGTCAGTGGGCTCCCTGTGGTCCCAGGGAGGTGAAGAAACCAGCAGCCCTCTTTCTATGGGAAGGCCAGCCTCTCATTCCTATGCAAGGGCAGATGCCTGAGAAAGTTGCTTCAGCTTTGCTTTTGATCTGGCCTAGTTTAGAAGATGAATCAGCATCTTTCCAGAGACTACAATAAAAGCAGCTCCTGTTTAAATCCTTCTCTGTCCATCTCCCCCCCCCCCCACGCTCCCGTGACCCTTCTCCCTAGGCTCAGGAGTCCTTGCAGAAATCTGACCTGATAGAATCCGAAGCTAAAATTTCCAGTCATTATCCTTTGCCCTCCTTTCTTGATGAGCAATCACTTTCAGTCATTACAACTAGTCCAGGTCCAGGACCTAGGCTGGGAGAGACAGGCTCCACCAGGGTAAAAGGTAAGGCAGACAAAGCACATGGGACCTACCTTGGTGAAGTTGCCAATATTTCAGAGGCTGTTAAGTCACTACTGGAGGGTCACCAGATGGCTGGATCTAATATAAAAATCAGCCAGCTACCTATTCTGGCATTACTGAAACTCAATTATGGTTAAAAAAAATAGAAAAGAAATGAAATATATATCAAATATAGTATAATCATTTTAATTTTTAAGTAGAAAAATTATATCTTTCTTCCTGGTAATTTAGTCCCTACATCCAAACACACACATGCATGCCAACACTGTGAGAAGTTCAAGGGACAGCTAACAACCCAGTGTTGACTTCAATCTCACAGTCTACAAGTGGATTGGAGAGATAAAATATGATAATAGAAATTCCTTTCCCCTCACCCCTCCTCAGCCCTTGTGCCTGCAAGTCTCACACATCTTACCCATGCCTCAGACTCATGCTCTCATCTACCCATCCACTACCACTGCCCTAGTCCAAACTTTCATCATCTCACATCTAGACTCGAAAATCCATGGTAGCTACTGGAGTTTGCCATCATCCCCATTCTGCAATCCACTGTCCACAAATAGCCCAAATGAGCTACTGGTCTTTTGAAAACATATTAAATCATATCGCTTTTCTGCTTAAACTGAGCAGACTCCTGACACACTTAGATTCAAACAACCCACAATGTTCTGGACAATTTGACTCTATTGATTTCAATGTCTCCTGCCCTTCTACATGACCAATGGCTCCGGCTGCACTGATACACTGACCTCCTTTGGGTTCCTCACTATCCTGAATTACTGCTCCTTCTTGTCTAGATTTCAGCTTAAATGCCACATTCTCAGAGGTGAACCCCCACCCCATACTATCTGTCCTCATCTCTAAGTATTCTCCACTACACCCCATCTGACTTTCTTTATGGCTCACAACTGATACTTTATTCTTCTGTGCATTGCCTCTCTGTAGGACAGGGACCTTCCTTGTGTACCTTGCTTACCTCTTCATTCTCAGAGCTTAGTGTAAAGGGAAGGCCAGTAATAAAAGTCCCCTTTAAGAAAATTTCATCCACACTGTTCAGCTATCTCAAACACTCAATGCTAACATCATAGAGATGCAGCTTGGCACTCTGTGACCCAAGCCATTGAGCAGAACTGAATTTTGATCAACCAGCACTTCCCTTACTTGCAGGGTCCTTATTTTCACGACGTTTCTTTGCATGGCAGAAATTTTATGATGGAAATTATATGTAAAGCATCTTAGGTTATAACCTCGCAGAATTATACACCAGCCAATCTTGAGTTTCCTCCTTCATACGATGTGAATTTCATGCAGGAAACTGCACACAAAGAAACTCACCTAACCAAATAAAGTACTTTTCCCAAATGGGGACCCTTCCACAATACAGACCTATTTTCTCATGTTTCAGTACTCTACTTACTTCCCAATCCCCTGACTTCTTAGAGTGTATATGCACAATTAGTATCTATCTAATCTGGTCTGAAGAATAAATTATTCACTGTCCCCCCAATCCTTTCCCTACTACTGTAGTATGAGGCTACTATATTTATAGCAAAATTAAACTTTATGAGAGCAGAAAGTATGTCTTTAATGTTCCAAGTGATCTCCAGTGTCATGCTGTAGCACCAAGCTGTTATCTGAATGAGGTTTCTAAGAAAGTTCCCTCATCTAAACCCATAGTTGAGAAACAAGAAGGGAATCATACTGTGGATCACTCACCCAAGCTCAATGGAATAAGCAAGAGATCTTTGTCATGATAGGTTCAAAGAAAATAATTGTTTGTAATTGTTATTTATGCTTTCATTTTGATAGGCTTATATATAATTTTAAATAATGATAATACAGTTTCCAGTAAAATTATTATAATTCATTGATGACCATGGAATTTTTTGAGGAAAGAGCAGAGGCTATTCTCAAATGATTCCTCTCAGTTATGAATTTGCATTGGGGTCAAATGCATATAAACACATGTGAATAAATGTAATTATACACAAGCAAAAGAGGAAATATTGACACATATAGGTGGTGTTAGTGTCCATTTAAAACCCCTGAAAGAATTTTGTGAAAGAGGACATGGAATGATTATAATAGCCAAGGTCGGAGGGTATATCCAAAGGCCTTGTTCCCCTCCCCACCTCACACACACAATGACTGACTGCTGCTCTCACAACTGATAACCCACACTTCATGGTGAATACCAGAGGTCCCATGTGAGGAGGGATCTCAGTGGAATGGGGGCAGGAAAGAGGGGAAGGATGATACCAACACATGATGTGGCCACACAAAGTTTCTACTTAATTAAAATAATTTTAAACCTGAAAAATGTCCATCATGCCAGAGAAATATGAACCCCTTATCTGGTTATCTCAGTGCCTACAATGCTACTTCTGAGTCATTCCAAGTATTATACTAAAATCTCTTCTCTCCTAAGATTGAAGTTTACCTATGGTAGTATAGTAGGATCCATGAAAGTTACAAAGTCTTGATAGATGTATCACCTCCTTGTATCCTCACAAAAATGGTCTTACCCATTTAACAGATGAGGACTCTCAGGTCCTTAAAGATTATCTGTAGAAAGCCTGACAGCTCATTTCTAGTGAATCTAAAATCAAGCCCCAGATGTTTGGGTTCAAATAGGTGAGGAGAATACAAGATCCTATATGACTCGTTTTTGATATGCATCGCTCTTCATTGCTGCAAAATACCGAATAAAGGTATGTTAAGGAAGGGTTTATATTGGCTCACAGTTTGAGGCACAGTCCATCATACTGAGGAAGGTGTGAGGCCACTGGTCACATTTCATCCTAAATCAGGGAGCAGACACAGATGGGTGCAAGTTCAGCTCACTTTTTCCTTTTGATTAAGTCCAGGTCCCCAGACCATGGGATAGTGTTGCTGACATTTAGAGTGACTCTTCCCTCCCAAATTAACCTAATCTTGATATTCCTTCACAGACATGCCCAGAGGCATGTTTCCATGGTGGTGATTGTAAAATACTGTCAAGTTGACAATATTAACCATCACAGAATGGTAACAGGTTTCCGGAAGCTGAGATGCTATTGGAAAGTGCACCTATGAGGGAGACATTTCTGTGTAATCAGGCAGAGATCTGGGGTACAGGGGTGGAATTTTGTCAACTTTGGGCAAAGAGCTTCCAGTGTTCAAACCCTCTCCAGAGCATCTGGCATCCCACTTTTTCCTTCCCATTGGGCTCAATCCATCACCGACTCGGAGCTGCTTTCCGGGTTATTAATCATTTGCAGGAGTGCTGTCTCAGCAAGATCCAGCAAGGTGACTCCTGAAACCCAGAGAGGACAAGGAAAAAGTGGAGGCAGGCAATGAGATGGCAAGCCAGGAGACCTCAAGTCAGACCTGCAGCAGACAGCCACCCCAGCAGAGGTGCCAGCAGGTGACACTGCCTCTGAAGCCAAGAAAAAAGGAATGCCGGGAACCTCAGAGCCCCTTGCAAATCTTCTCCATCCAGTCTTTCACTGTCCAATAATGATTCCAGACCGAGGACTTGAAATTGGGCCATTCATTTCCAAGTGTGAAACGTAGTGTCTCTTGACTGGACACTTACTCCCTAGCCCAGCCATCCACTCAGCTACAAGCAGATCCACAAACTGTGTCTGTGCCTGTGGAAAGTAGTTTTACACCTGACCAGGTAAGATTTGGCACAAGATTAGCCCTTAGTGCAGCCATTAGTGAGCCTTAATCCTAGCCTGAGTGGAATCATTCATTAATTTACTCACTCAGCAAGGACTATATCAGGATGTTTGCTGCACTCCAGGGACGTGGTACCTAGCAGAATTCCCCCTCCTAATGACAAGATGTATAGAGTAAATCAATTACAATTTCATATGTATTTACTGTGATGATTTAACTCCAAGCATAAATTGACTCTGCCCTTAACTACAAATTAATTCATAACCTCCAAGCTCAGTCTGAGCCTTAATCCTACCCACAGCCTGAGCCAGAGCTGGGAGTATCGGTGCCAACTAAAAACTT
The DNA here is from genome assembly GCA_004024765.1 of Zapus hudsonius. Lineage (NCBI taxonomy): Eukaryota > Metazoa > Chordata > Mammalia > Rodentia > Dipodidae > Zapus > Zapus hudsonius. The sequence goes on along the minus strand of PVHP010008216.1, from coordinate 47,761 downwards.
AGAGAAATAACAGGAAGGGCTTTTAAAACTCATTCAGGCAATAGTGGGATTTGGTGTCCAGTAAAGACCTGACAAGCTACAAATGCAATCAGGAAGGTGTGATGATGTGGAGAAAAGTCAATACATTTCCCCAGAGATACTGAAACAGACAGAGGTGAATGCTTAGAAACACACTCGAGTATAGTAGGATGACGCAGGACCAGGTAAAGTCTACTATAACGCATTAGTTGTTACAGGAGTACAGAGAAAGAAGTGAAGGCAGTTCCTGTAAGTCACTCTAGGAGTCTTCCAGATAGAAATGGGATCGAGAACAATGCTAGACAAACTTCTCAGGAGAGAATGACATTTGAAGGGTTAGGACATAGAGATCGAGAAAAGGGCTTCCATATGGGAAGATACGCATGCCAAACTTGGAGCACAAGACACACAAGCCTTTGTTTAAGAGGTCTGATGGATGCACTGGACTGGAGGATTCTTTGGGAATAGTCAGATGATCAAAGAAAAGATGGTGCTGCTTTTGGCTGAACCTCAATGCCAAGCAGAGGCTTCCAAGAATGAGGGGGCTATGCATTTATGTTCAGTTCAACTTCAAACATTTATTAAGGATCTGCTGTGAGCATTGCATCCACTATGTATACTCAGAGCTTAGTCTTAATCTTCTAGTAAAACTCAGTGTGGAAGGAATAAGAATAAGAAGGAACAATAAATATATATTTTAAAAAAGAATAAGAAGGAAGAGGAGACAAAGGCAGAGCAGTGGAGATGGCAAGGTTTTACAATCCATTCTCTCAATGATACACCAGTGAGAACAGGTCCATTAACCAGAAAGAGATCTTACTAAGTCACCCTGAACTAGTCTGATAAAGGCAAGTGTTCAGCTGCCAATTTGAGATTTTTAGAAGTGGCTTTTTTGATCTCTAGCTCAGAAAGGCTAAGTAGCAAGGGATGGTTTAGCCAGTGAGTTAAATCTCCTAGAAGGTAAAGGCCAGGGTCACTTCCTAGACTCCTTCCTCAGGTTATTTGAATGCCAAGAAATTAAGCCAGGTGATTGTAACCCTGTCCTATCTGGCCTCACCCAGGAAAAGGTACAAGAAAGAAAGGATCAAAATGAGGAGATAATTCACTGCAAAAGAGGTTGATCCCACTCAAAATCCTCAATCCAGGTTAGCATTTAATGCAGTTAGAGCCACTTTCCTGGGGAGTTCTTGTTGTCCATGGATTTCTTGGGTGGTTATTGTACACTAACACCCCAGGTCATCCATGCAGCTGGGTGGACAGAATCTTGGGACAGAGGTGAGCCAATGGGCATAGCCACCTGGGAGACACTTGCAGTGAAAAGCTCATTTATTAGATTGGGAAGGGTGCTTTTATTTAGAACGAAAAGGAAAGGCAGGGGCATAAGCAGCAAGGGGATTGGTGGGGGCAGGGTGGCCTGTGGATGTCTCATGAAAGGATTGGCAGGGGCCAGCTGCATAGATAAACTAGAAGGACTTCGTGTTGCCTGGGCCTTGTTATCACCTTATAGCTGAATGTGAACTCCAATAAACTCAGGCCTTGAAGTGCCTGGACTTGTCAGGGTTTGCTGGGGCCTACCCGGTGGCTGGAGGTTGGGGAGGGAAGGAGACAGCCAAAACTCTTACCAGTCTCAGGATGAGATTATCGGGGTTTCAGGACAGTCTCAACTTTCCTTTAACTCTATGTCTTCTGTGCCCCTCAGCAGGGTCCCACGAGTTCTGATTGATCCTTTAGCCCCTGAAATTCCACATTCATGAGGGGAGCCATCAGCAACCAAGCTATCTGACAACTTTAGCACCACTATTGCACTGGTGAACACTTCTTGGCATTACTGGTCTCTGCTAGTATTCCTCATTCTTGTAGCATCATTCAGTGTTGTATATCAATGACCTCTGATTTCTTGGAATATCTTTGATCAATTTCCCCCAAACAGCAGGGTGTCTCGGTGTTGTGTGGTGACAGGCTGTGGTTTCTTCAGCAATAGGGTCTTACCTTTTGTCTGGGGTGGATATTCAGGAGCTTTGACATAAGCCTGTCTTATTTTGGGTGACCTCATGGGTCTCTTTGATCAACAGCTCAGTGTGGGAAGTAACCAATGACTGGGACTAGGAGCAGACCAGAGCAATTATTTCTAATTGAACATTCTGGTTGTTTCCACCTTTTGGTTATTTTGAAAAACTCTAATATGAACACTTGTATGTATCTGTTGGAGTCCCTATTTTAAATTATTTTTGGCTGTGTATTCACAGGAGTGAATTTGCGGCCGAATTACATGTTAATATAACTTTATATTTAAAATTTATTTTTTGTGCATAGTGTGATGTGGTGTGAAGTCTGTGGTGAGATGTATGCCTATGTGTGCAGATACGCACATGTGGAGGCCACAGGAGAAGATTGGGTGTTCTCTTCCATCATTCATCTGCTTTGTTTCCTTGGGACAGTCTCTCCCTGAACCTAGGGCTGCTATATTCAGTCACACTGGCTGACCTGTGAGCCCCAGTGATCCTCTGTCTCTGCTCTGCACAGACCTGAGCTTACAGACAGGTGTGGTCATGCCTAGCTCACATGGATGGATGAATCTCAAGTCCTCCTGCTGACATGGAAAATGCTCGTCCAGGCTGAGCCATTTCCCAGGCTTTCCTCATTGAAAACTTGAGGACTGGGGATGCCACTTTCCTCAGTAACTGCTTCAATTCCACATTCTCACCAGAATGTATGAGGGTTCCAATTTCCCCATATCCTAGCCAGTACTGAAAGTTTCTAATTTTCCTTCCAGTTTTATTGTTGTTGATGATAGTAGCAGTCCTAATTAAGGTATGAGTCGTGTCTCCTTGTGGTTTTGACTTGCATTTCCCTGAATATTTAGTGATGTTGAGCCTCTTTTCATGGGCCTAATGGTCAATTGTATATCCTTTTTTTGCAGAAGGGTGTCTTCAAATATTTTGCCTACTTTCAAATTTGGTTTGTTGTTTCATAATTGAATTGTAAAAAATGTATATACTCTGCATAGTGAACCATTATTGATGTGTGACTTGTAAATATTTTCTGATGCTGCTCACTCCTGGGAAAACAACAATTGGGGTTTAATCACACTATATTATAGGCCAAGCTTGATAAGTACTGTGGTGGTTTGAGTTAGGTGTCCCCCACAAACTCATGTGCTCTGAATGCTTGGTCCCCAGCTGATGGCAATTTGTGAAGTAGAAGGTTTCTGGAGGAGGTATGTTGTGGGGGTGGACCTGGATGGTTTATTAACCCTCACTTGCCAACTTAGCTCGGCTTACCCTTCTGCTGCTGTTTCTCACCTGCTGTGACAGAGGTGATGTCTAGCCTCTGCTCTTGCCATCTTCTTCCTGCCATCATCATGAAGCTTCCCCTAGAGTCTATCAGCCAAAATAGATAATGTTTCTCCCATCAGCTTCTTTTGGTCAGGTGCTTTGTGGTAGCAACTAGAAGGTAACTGCAACAAACACTTTGAACATTCCAGAATCCTCCAGAAAGCTTCAATTAAAGCTATTTATCTAACTAGGGAATTCTTCCCAGGACTAAAAGCAAAACAAGAGTCCACACATCCTAAAAATATGTGTGAAACCAACCCTGCAGGAGTGGAGGACTCGGGTGCCTGCTAGGGCAACCTGGGAAGATGTGCATGATAATACCACACCCACACCGTGTCTTTCATTCTATCACCCATGACAAATGCAAATGAGAAATGGGAAGAAAGAGAAAAGTGCGGCCCACTGTCAAGGGGAATGGCAAGTTGTGGGAGAATCCCAATACCCTCAGTCGATTTGCAGACATAGACACCAGTGCAGCAACTATCAGTGTGTTCAGAAATGCATGTGGAAAAAGTGTCACACCATGAAAAAAGAGAGGGGACCATGAAAAGATGAGCTGAAACTATGAAAAAGAACCACGTGGTAACCCTATCCCTGGCACATGTCACATTAGGGATGGAAGGTTAGTTGAGTCGGATGGTAGGAGGTTAGAAACCACACACACACACACACACACAAACACACACACAGTAAAGGACTTGAAAGGAGACTAACAGAAAGGATATGAGGAGCAGAGGGGGAAATATGAACAACCTGTGGTTGACAAGCAGATTAATGATGTCGTTGTGTTTGGAGCCCTGTAAGGAGATGAGAGAAAAACAAGGGAAGAAACATTAACAGAAAAAAAAATTGTGGCTGGAAGCATTCCAAATGTTGCAGAAAAAGGTCAAATCAGAGATAGAAAACTTGTGGTAAAATCCCAATGGAATGGCATCGTTAAAGTTATGAAGACAGCAAAACTGATCCCGTATAATGCCATAGTCAGAGAAAACATGCTTCAAATTAAGCTCAAATAAAAACATTATGATGTGTACAGTGGAGGGGATTAATTGGCAGCAGGCCTGCACAGAGACCAGGGGAGTTTCTCAGGGGAAAAGGAAAGAGAGGGAAACCGTGGCTGTACACAAACCAGGACTAAATGAGAGTCCAGAAGCAAGCACCAGAGGTTTGTCTTCTAATTTCTTCAGAAGACAGTTGACAAATCACTGCCTTAAATGTCACAGTGTTGCTCAAGCAAGGAAAAGATCCCTTAGATACAGCATGAAAAGCAAGTCACCGAAGAAAAAAATTCATAACTTCTACCATCAATGCTTAAAACTTATCTTCAGAAGAGAGTGCAAAGAGACTGGAGAGACAAGCCACAAAACTAGAATGAATATTTGCACAAGTCATATCCAATAGAAGTCTTTATTATATAAAGAGCATTCTAATTCCAATGAAAGTAAAGACAATTTTTTTCAATAGTGGATAAAAGACATGAACAGGCATCCTACCAAGAAAGACACAAAATCTCAAAGATACATACACATGGCAATATACTCCATAGTATTGGCCATTAGAAATATGCAAATTTGTATCTAGCTGTGTTGACACAAACCTGTAATCCCAGCACTTAGGAGGCAGAGGCAAGAGAATAACCAAAGTTTCAGGATGGTTTGGTCCATATACTGACTTCCAGGTGAGCCAGGGATACATAGTGAGACCCCAAAACAAACAAAATTAGAAACATGCACATCAAATAGAATTCTACAAACACCTATCAGAATGACACCCTGTCCCAAGGAAAGAGAACAACAGAATGAAGCAGGTGCTGGAGAGGATGTGTCCAGGAAGCCACAACACAGTCTCACAGACATGGTGGCTTAGCACACACAGATTAATTCTCTTGGTTTGAAAGCTAAAAGTCCAAGCTTGGTGTGAGCAGGGGTCACACTTCCTATGCAAGTGCTCAGAGAAGTCCTTCCTGCCGATTGCCTCACCCTGACTTCTGGTCACTGCTGAAAATCTTGGAATTTCTATGATCATAGTTTTATCTCCAATTTTAACCTGTTTTCACTTGGCTGTCTGCTAAGCAAAGTCACTTCTTCTAATGTCTTGAAGGCCTATGACAGACTCTCATAGTGCAATTATACTCTCTGTTCCATAATAGGGGCTCAACAGGTCACTGTGGAACAGGTTGGAAGCAGGGTGAGGCAGAGGCGGTACCTACCTCCAGGATCTTAATGAAATATTTACGTAATCAGGTCTACCTACTATCTCCCTCCAGGACAAACCCTAGAAAGCTTGATGGAGATTTTTCTCTTGGGGCTGAACCATAGGATTACATTTCAGGCTTCACCAAACTACAGCATATTTTTACAGGAATGTTTTGTTTGTTCTTTAACAACTCAGAAGCCAAGGCCTCCCACGCAGAAATAACAGATGATTCCACCTGTCAGCATGCCCCCAAGGCAGCTTTTCCATCAAGCAAACAGCACAGCCAATCCTCCGGTAATAAAGTAGCCTCAAGGATTACAGCTTTCCCAGAGTGAAAAACAGATCTTCCTGAGCAAGGATGCACTGAGCCAGCTGTGATCCCACCTGGCCAATTCCAGAGACGTAAACATGGCTTTCACGCCACCCAGACATCCCCTTCCATCTTGTATTCATAACTAGAGCTGCCACTTGAATAATGCCTGCCGAATACCCAGCGCCATGTGCAGAACTTGTCGTTTATATTTCTGAATCTTAGCAACAGCTTTGGAAAGAGGTGCTACTATTTCCTTTTCTCTAACTCTTGACTCTTTGAGACTCAAATCACAGGCTGATTTTGGTGGAAAAGCACCCTTCAGAACATATCTTTGTTTCTCCGAGGTCAAGGTGGGACACTTCCAGCATGCTACAAACAGTGACATGCAGTAATCCCTCTGCTACATTCATTCATTATCATCTTGATTTTTGCAACATGTGTATACAGTTACCATCACCTACATAATTATTCACTAAAATTTTGATGAATCAATTCATATTTATTTAAATGAACTTTGGAATCAAATTTATTTGAAGTTATAAGAAAACTTAAAGACAAGGCTAGCTGGGTTGACACATTCATGTAGAACTGAGTGAGCTCTTGGAAGGTAGAGGCAGGGGAATCTCTCCTGGCTACATGAGTCCAAGGCTACCAAGAGCTACTTGAGACCCTGTCTCAAAAAAAACTAAGGCTGCAGAGATGGTGCAAGTGATTCAAGTCACTTGCGTGCAAAGCCTGCTGGCCCAGGTTTGATTCCCCAGCACCCGTGCAATGCACAAAGTGGCACAAGTGCCTGGAGTTCATTTGTAGTGCCAAGAGGCTCTGTTGGATTGCATTTCAGGCTTCACCAAACTGCAGCATCTTTTTACAGGAATGTTTTGTTTGCTCTTTAACAACTCAGAAGCCCATACTTTCTCTGTGTCCACCTCTCACTCTCTCTCTCTCTTTCTAATAAACAAATAAAATATTTTAAAATGTGTAGGGGAAAGAAAAGGAAAGAAGAGGACTACAGAAAGGAAAGGAAGAAGAAAGAAAAAACTGGAGGAAAAGAAAGAGGAAGGGAACAAAATGAAAAGAAAAGAAAGTAAAGAGCAGTCCACAATCCCTTTTATATCTAAACTTCTGGGAATTTCATATTTTCTTGCTAATTTATATAATTTTCTATAAGTGCTATTATTCAAGTTTTTAATTATGGCTCTACCACTCCTGCATTTTTCTTTGGTGTGAGAGGAATGTAATCTGCATCTTGTATTTAAAAACATGCTAACGATCAGCCTATTATGGCACCTGGAGGCGGTCTTGCAGTGAGAGATCACTAGTTAATTCGGGTTTGATCCAGAGGACAGTCAGACAGGTGCCTCCTAGAACTCTCTCTGTCCCCATCCCCACAGGACCTTGGGCAGTTATCATTCCCGTTTGGAACCTTTGGTTCTTATCTATAAGTGTGGGTGAATAAGTTCTCTCCTCTCCTTCCCTATGGGGCTGTTGCAGGGATAAAATGATCTCACAAATGAAAAAAAATGCTTGAAACAACATCACCCAATCCCAATGTGTCATGGGATCATTGTCACTGTCAAAAGAGATCCCAGATGTGCGGCCGCTTCCAGAGTCTTATTTCAGAGAATCTGTCAGCTGCCCCTGTGTGAGTCAATCTCTCTTGGCCAGTTTCCTCATTGGAATGATAAGCCCACTTAAGCACCTTTCATCACCAAAATTCTATGTTTCAGAGATTGGTTTATTGTCAAACATGATCACTGTTGCCTTCACTACATCAGGCAGGATCACAGAGAAAGAGATGAGAAGTTCTAGTACCTAGAGGGGGAGAAGCACTGTAAGGGGGGGGCAAAGGTCTGTTTGGATCAGCTGTGCCACATCTCAGGTCTGCTCCTCAATTTACAGTGGTCTCCAAATCCTTGTGACTAAAGAGAAAAATTGGACTGAATCAATGCTAGAACCATGAAGAAGGAGACACTGTTGTGCCAAGCAGCACTGCCAACCACAGAGAGGCAAGCCTAGAGCCTCCCTAGTAGTGGGTCTCCACACAGGAAGAGGCTTCTGGATTCCAAGATTGAAGGCTGCCCAGAGGCAAACAGAGGATGGCGGAGATCCAGCATCCTGACATCTATATCCTCAGAGGACACATCCCAAGTCTCTCTCTCTCTCTCTCTCTCTCTCTCTCTCTCTCTCTCTCTCTCTATCTATCTATCTATCTCTATCTCTCTCTCTCATGCACACACACACACTCCTGTCAATTACCTTTTCCCATAGCCAGGTGAATCAGGTTTCTGCCTCCTGTACCTGAAGGACTTCTCACTGACACATCAGTTCTATTGAGCATGTCCTCCCAAGCCCAGAAGCTTCCTCAGAGGTACCCTTGAGACCATTGCAACAAAGCTGGAGCAGGTCAAATTAACAGCAGGGCTGTTGGGCCCATAGACCCCTTTAAAACAGGGCAACTTCTGCTCTGTGCACTTTGCACACTGGGCCTTCTGTGAAGTTTTCTTTGAAAGCAGTTTTCAAGGGTAAACTATCCTTGAAATTCTTTCAAGACCTCTTTTTGGTATCCAAAAGAAGTATCTCCATCTTAACCCTTCTACGATTAAGGGCAAACTCAAAGGCCTGAGAGAGGGCGAGGAGGAGGGAAGGCCCCTAGACAACTAGAGAGATGTTTTTCATGTTTAAACGATAGCAGAGCTCAACTTCCACCAATAATCTGAGCCCAAGGATGCCAGGTATGTTGACTTTGTAAGAGCCCTTGGGAAACCTGATGTATCAGTCACATTTCTCATTGCTATGACCAAGTAACTGACAGGAAGCAACTTAAGGGAGGAAGGGTTTATTTTGGTTCATGGTTTGAGGGGATACAGCCCATCACAGCTGGGAAAGTGTGGTAGCAGAGAGGTATATGGTGGCAGAAGCATGATGGCTTGCTCACAGCTTCGCAGACCAGGAAACAGAGTCTGAAAGTAAAACTGGTTTATTCCAGGTATAGTGGCATATACCTTTAATTCCAGCACTCAGGAGGCAGAGGTAGGAGGATTGCTGTGAGTTTGAGACCAGCCTGGAACTACAGAGTGAGTTCCAAGTCATCCTGGACTAGAGTGAGAACCTACCTCCAAAACAACAACAAAGAAAAGTTGTCAAGTTGAAAGCAGAACTGGTTTAAAACTTTCAAGCTAGTGATCCACCTTCTCAATCTCCTAAAACGTTGCACAATCTTCCAAAACAGGTCTGCCATCTAGTGACCGAGTGTTCAATCACAGGAACCTCTAGGAGATATTTCACATCCAAACCACAACACCCGGATCCCTATGGATAACTCGTCCAATAATATGTTGACAAACATTTTAGCCAAGCAAGTCTCATCTACAAACTGAGAGTGGGAGCCCTGGTTGTGCATCCTCCCCACTGAGTCTGTAGAAACTTCATGCCATACAAGGCAGGCATGCTGCACAATTGCACACATGTGGGGTGCCAGGGAGAAGTCCCAGAACTATCAATTAGATTCTTCTAAAGTATCCATAATCCAGAAAAATGTAAAAATATATGACTTACCATGTAAAGATCATCATAGAGGGGTCATTATGTGTGTGTTGTGTATGTGTGTGTGTGTCTGTGTGTGTGAGTGCATATGTGTGTATGTTGGGTGTATGAAAAAGAGTGCATGTGTGTGTTTGTGTATTGTGTGTGTGTGTGTGCGCATGTGTGTGTTGACCCACCACTGCTGTCTCTCCTACATTTTTTTATTTCAGAGATAACAGGTCAATTCCCTGTCTGCTCTGTCCCTTACTTTCCTCCCAATGAGAAAGAACATTGCATTACTATTGATATTTACTGTGTTCAGCTAGCAGAGAAACAAGATGTTCATGGACCATTAATCCAGCTTTAACCCTCTGCAGATTCCCTTGTGGAGACTGAGGCAAGACAGGCCTAACGGTGGAGGGGTTGTTTACTTGTTCTTGGCCAGGTATGAGACCATTGCAGCTGGCTGCAGACAACACATCCTGTAACAGGGTGAGCTGGGTATTAGAATTTAGACAATGCCCCTCTAAAATTCCAATGTACCCTAAAATTTAAGGAGTACCCAAATTCTTGTCTATAAAGTTAAAGAATTAAAATCATAGACAACAAGATATTAAGGTATAGTAGGAGACTTTATTTAAGGGAACATGGGGAGTTATAGAGTTCTCCAGCCACCAGTGTGGGGACAAAATTATGCATTTTAATTAAATAGGCAGGAAAAGAAAGATAATAGAGAGAACCCATCTTGAGAAAGAGTTCACGTGGAGAGATCTTGAGTTGCCCCCACCCCAGCCCTTAGGCCTTACCTGGAAAATGAAAGTCCTCCTTCTAGGATGCCATGTGGAAAAAGAAGACTGGCCTTTGTTCTAGCGAAGCTTTTTAAAACTTCCACTAGAGGGGCTGGAGAGATGGCTCAGCGGTTAAGGCACTTGCCTCCAGTGCCTAAGGCCCGGAGTTCAATTCCCCAGGACCCACATGGGCCAGACCCACAAGGTGGTGGCCCTGGTTCTCTCTCTGTCTCTCTCTCTCTGTCCCTCTCTCTGTCTCTGTCTCTCTCTCTCTCTCCCCTTGAAAATGAATAAATAAAATAAAATAAAAAACTTCCACTAGAAAAGTCAGAGAGACAGCTGATTGGTCTATACCTGACCAATCAGCCTTTACATCTAGGTAGGTTTATGCTCTGGATAGACACCTCCCACTCAAGGGGAGAGGGCTCTATGGAGTTTTCCTGAACTGTCACAATCCCATCTGCTGCTCTTCACGTCATGCAGCTGACACCAGTGTAGATAGACTCTTTTGTTTGTTCATTTATCCATCACTCATTCACTCACTCATTCACTTATTCATTAGCCAAATAAGAACATAGAATACCACGACTCAGGGAACTGAGCGGAAGAGGGGGCGGAAAGATTGTGAGAGCCGTGGTGGGGGAGACTGTCCGGAGGCATGGCACCCATCAGTAACAACACACTTGGGCCAGGAAGACCGGGATGAGTACTAAGATATACAGGATCCCTTGCCACAAGGACTAATATAGACAGCCCACGGAGGAGGATATCCAACTGATCAGGGATGGGGAGGGGGGGAATTGGGGAATTCGGGATAACAACGCATTGTTTGCCCACTAAATAATGTAACTCATTATGGACAATAAATATATATATATATATTTTTAAAAGATATATTATGTATCTACATACAAACAAGTATATAAAAGCTCATTCGCCAAATGATTTTCTTTAAATAAAAAAGTGTGCTTGCTCTAGGTGTTTAAAAAAAAAAGAACATAGAAGAGCAAGTGTTGTACTTGGATGGAGAAACACAATCCTGGGGCTTGGAAGATGTGGTTAATGTACTTTGCCACAAAAGCATGAGAATCTGAGCTTAGATTCTCAGTACCCACATACCAGCCTAGCATGGTGGTATGTGCCTGTCATCCCAGTGCTGGGTTGTGGGGGTGGGGGGCAGAAACAGAAGGATCCCTACGACATGCTGGCCAGAGAGTCTACAATTTGATGAGCTCCAGATTCAGTGGGAGATTTTGTCTCAAAAAGTAAGGTAGAGAGTGTTAGAATGGAAATGACCACGAGAGACCACTCTGAAAGGAAAGGTTTTAATAGGAGGAAAAGCGAGCTGCCAGGCTATTTTCACCAAAGGTGACAAAAAGGCAAAAAGCAAGTTCAGATCAGGGCTTTTAAGGGAAAAATGTTCAGGTTGGAGCCCAGGTGGTCACATAAGGTTGGGTGGAGGGCTCAGGTGGTCACATGCTCTCAGGATCAAGAAGGATCAGGAAGGACAGTCCCTCGGGCCAGACTGAGATACAACAGGCGTGGCTCTTGTTTAGGACAGAGTCTTTATCTGTAACTTTTGTTGATATTTCTCTTGAGGCTGGTTAGGGGAGGGGATAATTCTGACCTAACAGAAAGCAAATGGGGATGGAAGCTGATGTTAACTTCTGGCCTCCACATACACATTCACATGCAGGTGCACCCGTATACATATGAAACCCCCCTCCCACATGGTAGCTTGAAGGGATGAAGAGTTTATTAAAGTTTTTCTCTAGCTGCCTGGCTGGAGAGTGTGTCACCTTGGCCAGATCCTAGGGTCCAGCCGTAAGGTGTGTCTGGGGTGGATCTAGAATTCCAGCTATACATATGCAAAGAGCAGTCTGAGCTCAAGCCTGGAGTTCCTGCTGTTTGTTAAAATGTGAGTGTGCTTGCTTGAGGTGCTGATGATGGGTTCTCTCTGCTTGGATCTGTGAAAGAGGGCCAGCCTCTTTCCCATTCTAGAACTTTCCCTGGATCTGTTACTTCAATAAATACTTCCTTCCCAAAATTGTGCCTGGTTTGGAGATTCATCCCAATGGTGTGACTGACTATGACATCCCCCAAACATACCTTTACCTCAATGACTACTTCTACTCTCAAGTTCAAAGCTAATTTAACAAGAATATATTTCTTATTTTAGCAGCATGCTGTCCAGTTCATCTGCATATGACTCCTGTGGTCTCATTTGATTTTCACAATTATCCTTGAGATCAGCAGGATGAATGAATTAATCTCTTTTTACAGATGAGGAAACTCAGGATTAAAGCTAAAGGAAAGGGTCAGACAGATCTAATGTTACCAAAATCAAAGGTTGCAAACTCCATAATAAGACCTAAGGTTTCAAGGCAAGGAATTGATGCTATATAGATTCCTAGGGTTTATAAGTAATATGGATTAGGAGCAAGGTAGGTTTCACCAGATTGGTAGTTAGCTTGGGACTGATACTTAGATGCCCCTATGCATGTCCAGGCAGGACTAAAACTTGTATCTGATTCTGTTTCATTCAAGATGTCTGAAAACAATCACCTAATTTCTCCTAAGCAACAACAGCTTCCTGTTTCTTCCTCAATTTCACAGGTTTAGCCCCATGGATTGGCCCTTCCTGAGTCAGTGTTTCTCTTGGGCCCACCAACCAATTAGGTATGTGTGTAAGTGATGTCTCCTTTCTTCCCGCTTCCATTCTGCCCTCTGCTGTTCCTCTCTTCTTCCCTTTCCTCAGAAGCATGTGTGAGAGATTCTCTCCGTCTCCTCCTCCCTTCCCAGCCATGCTGGATACTGGGAAGCATGGCTGAAGAGAACTTCTTTTAACAAGAGTTCTTCCTGATTTTTCTTTCCCTCTTATCTTAACTCTCCCTAAAATAAATTTTGTAACTTATCCTTTTCTGAGTCTGTGCTTTCAATTCTTTGATAACTTAGATAAGGACCCAAAGTTGGGGTTCACAGGTCTGGGTGTCTCCTGCGTCTTTATAAGTGATCTAATCCCTCCCAGGACTCCAATCCCACATCCAAAAGATACCAAAACTGCTTCTTAAGGATGAAAGAGGAAAAGGTAGCTTAGAGAAGCATGCCTGGTGGGCTTCTTCCTGCACTACTCTTGAGGAAAACGATGACTATTGTTACTGTTTCTGTGGATGGGCTCAGTTAATTAAACACGTGGCTTATGACAACTCATGGCTCTGACAAAAGAACAAGGATTTTCTGAGATGTGGGATTTTTATAAAAAAAAAGTATTTATTTACTTATTTATTTGAGGGGGGTACACAGGGCCTTCAGCCACTGCAAATAAACTCCAACTGCATGTGCCGCTTTGTGCATCTGGCTTTATGTGCATATTGGGGAATCAAACTCAGGTCCTTCTGTTTTATAGGCAGGCAACCTTAACTGCTGAGCAATCTCGCCAGCCCAGATGTGGGATTTTTAGTCTCCATACCAAGGCAGTCTTAGACAGGCTGGGATGTGGGTCACTAACAGACTAGAACAAAAGCATCATGTGCCCTCCCATCATCCACCCAGGATCCCAAAGGGGAGGTCATACTGACCCCATGTAACAGAGGAGAAGAGGAACTTTCTAGAAAGTGAAAAGCCTGACCTACAAGGCAGGCCAAATTTAAACAAGCTCCATCTGACCCCCAAACCCCTCCTCTAATAATACCTTACAATAGTGAAAATGCTAGCTCCTGAGAGGTAAAATTGATTTTGCAATGTTAAAAAAATCTTAAATTATTTGGTGACATTTCAAAGCATTATGTTCATGAAATGCACCCTAAGTCTAACACAGCACCTATGGCCCAGTAGAGAAATCTGACTGCAGCATGAGAAGGGAGGGGCGTGAGGAACATTCTGTTGTTTTCTACTTACTCCCACTGAGCAGTACACAGTACCCAACACTCAGTTCTCACTCAGTAGGCAAAAATCACCAAAAGGCTGTTGCAATTGGATGTTGAGACTGTGCTGGAGAAAAATGTTCCAGCCTCTTCCAGTTCATGTGTGTGCTCTGCCCACCCTTAGATCTCACTTGAATAAAGATACACTTATGGGGCTGAAGAGATGGCTTAGCAGTTAAGGCATTTGCCTGCAATGCAGAAGGACACAAGTTCGATTCCCCAGGGCCCATATAAGGCCAGATGCACAAGACGGTGTATGCATCTGGAATTCATTTGCAGTGGCTGAAAGCCCTGGCACTCCTATTCTGTTTCTCTGTCTGCCTCTCTCTCTCTCTCTCTCTCTCTCTCTCTCTCTCTCTCAAATAAATAAATAAAATGTTAAAAAATGATACACTTATGCTTACATATTCATTACTAGTACCTAAACTGCTCCTTGAACTACATAACCTTCTAATCTTCCATCCATAAGAAGCAACCTTCAGAGCATGAATTCCATCCATCTCATAGTGTCCTCTGCCCCCCCCTCCTAACACAGATTCCTCTTCTGTCTTCATCACAGTATTTTCATGGTCTCACCATCTCCTGCATCTCCACACCTAGAGTGTACCATATGCTGTTCTGGATTTCACATCTCAAGAGTGACAGTGATACTCACTATGCACCTTAAGCAAAGGATAGTCATCAGGTCGTGAAGAGAAAAAAACTATCCAGCTAGATGAGATGAGTAGGATTGTGTAAGAACTGACTGTGAATATATAAAGAGGATCAGCGAGATGACTCAATGGGTAATATGCTTGTCACACAAGCATGGGATCCTGCATTCAGATCCTCAGAACCCCTGGGAAATATGCAAGGCAGGCTTGTATGTGCCTTCCCAGCCCTGGAGAGGTGCACATAAAAAGATTCTAGGGCTCAATGGCTAATAAGTGAGTTTGAGGTTGAGGAAGAAACCTTGGCTAAAATCTAAGGTGGAGAGCTGCCTGCTGCAATGCTCTCTGACGAGACAAGAAGTGTCTCTTAGTTGACGAGGCACTTTCTTCTTTGCATGGAGAGCTCGGTGGAGAAGAAAGGATCTGAACTTTACAGGTGACTCAGGCCAAGCTGTATCTGAAGCCCTCCATGACTGGAGGAGTGTTCTTACCCAACCTTTGGAGACAAGTCTTTAAAAATATTCACTGTGTTTCTTAGAGGTTTCAGAGAACACCACTGTCCTCCTGATGCCTTGTTACACAGGGCAGGTCTCTTCCAGACATCACAGGATAGACCACACCCCCTTCCTACTAATGGCAACAATTCCTTCTTCCTTTAGCAGTCACCAATCAAATGCTCCCACCACTTCCTGGGGGAAGAATAGGCTGAATGCACAAAGTAACACATGCATCTGGAGTTCTGTTTGCAGTGGCAGGAGGCCCTAGAACCCTCATTCTCTTTCTCTCCTCCCTCTCTCTCCCTCTCTCTCTCTCTCTCTCTCTCTCTCTCTCTCTCTCTCCTCTCCTTACAAATAAATAATCAATAAAACAAAAATATTTAATAAGAATGGTGTTGGAAAGGAGTCATAGGAATGGGCCATAATCACATCAGTACTTTTACCAAAGGGCCCTGCGGACTAGAACAGCTCCTCCTGGACCTCCCACCCCATCCTAATCTACTCCCAGTTACCATAAACCTGGTGCTGAAGATACACACCAGAGGGAAAAGAAGGACAGTGCTATGCCTTTGGAGCATTGTTACATTAGGAAAGACAAACACAGAGAAACAAATACATACATACTTTCAGGAAGTAAGGGAAGTAAGAATGCAAAGAGCTGGGGGTGAGAGTCCCCAGCACATGGAAGGCCAGTGCCAAGGACCCCACACAAGAACAAGTTGGCATGTTGGGGAATCTGCAAAGATCGAGTTATGATTTCAACATGATTTGTGTGATGAAAATTCAATCTCCATATTTGGATGCTAATGGTATTTGCAGTAGGATGTTTGGGAGGTGATTACAGTTAGACCACATCATGAGGATGGAGTCCTCATGGTCACAGCAGTGGTTTTGTAAGAAGAGGAGAGGCCTGAGCTAGTACTTGCTCTCTATGTAGCCTGTCACCATGCTTGAATGAGAAAGCCTCACCAGGTTTGGGGGTCTGAATGTAAATTGTCCCCCAGGGCCTAAGTGTTTGTGATTAAGCCTCATACTTAATCCCCAGCTGGTGGAGTCTTGGGGAGGTGGAGCCTTACTGGAGGAGGAGTTTTGTTAGTGATGGAGCTTGGGGTATTACAGTTCAGCCCAGCTTGCTAGTGCTTGTGAGTTCACACTTACTTATTGCCTCTTCCCTGCTCCTGTGACAAGATATGACAACCTGGCTGTCTGCTCTGCCATGCTTTCCTTCCCTGCTGTGATGAAAAGTCTCTTTAAACTGTAAACCAAACGAAACCTTTTCTTTTCTTAAGCTGCTTCTTCTAGCCATGTGCTTTGTCCCAGAAGGGAGAAGGTAACTGTTATGCTAGGTGTGGAAATTTGATCTTGAGAAATTCCATCCTACCTAACTATGAGAAATAAGTTATCCAGTCTCAGAAATTCTGTTGTAGCAACAGACACACAGTAAGGTAGAATAAAGAAGAGGTATAAGGGATGAGGTCAGAAATGCTGGAGTCAGATCAGTCTCCCAGGATACTTCATACTTCCATAGGTTTGCCCTGGCTCCTCCATCTTGCTGGAATGCCTTTCCCATTCATACCACCTAGAAAACTCCTATGCAGTGCCACTGAAAACCTTCTATGCCAAATCAGGTTGTAATTTCTTCTGTAAAGATTCCCCTTGGCTGTAACCCTGCCTTCTTTCTTGTTTCAACTGTGCTGTGTGCACACAGTGTTTAATGGAGGAAAGAAACTGGCTGTGGAGCCAGACCATACAATTTCACACTGACTCTGCATCCCTGGGCAGCCTGCCCTGGATTCCATTTCCTCTTCTTCAGATCAGCCAGGAAGAAGATGATGTGAATTGATGTAAGTGCCTAGAACTGTGCCTTGTATGTGATGATTGCTCAACATTGTTATAAAGCCCTGTGCTGTATCCATGTACTTCCATTTCTCTCTGAGATATTCTTCAGCATCCTTAGCATGGCATGAGTTAGATGTCTTACATGTAGCCTATATAACTAAGTTGTCCCTGAAACACATCAGGAAGGTGCCAGGAAACATAACATCAGGGAGGGAGAAGATGCAGGAAGAAAGGCAATGTCTATGTTATCTTTATAGAAGCTCAGGGGGCCTGCAGAGTGAGATCTGGTGGTCTATTGCATTAAAAGGAATGCTGAGTCCCAGGAAGACAAGTGATGGGCTCCTCACAGAGAGCAGCGGAGCAAAGGCATCTCCCTCACACTGCGTGCACCAAAAGTGCAGGGGATTCTTACCCTCCACATGCAAAAGACAAAGACAACCACACAGCCCTCCTGTGTGGAGCTTTGTGCTTAGCAAGTACTTTAAAATCAGTACTTACTGAAGTCTTAAAGCAACATCTGGATGAAATGATCAGAACAGACTCTGACTGTCTAGGGAAGGAGATGGGCTCCAGAAGGCTTCTGCTTCCCATTAACCGGCATTTGTGCAGGATTTCAGGCCCAAGTTCAGAGAGAATGCTCCAGGGTTCCCTCTGTCCCCAGCTCCCCAGCCCAGAGTACCAGAGAGAGAGCTGCTGGGCGGATGTGTGTCCTGGCCTGCTTGTTTGGACTGTCCTTCCCTAACAGGTGGGGACTCTTTTCCTCAGGACACATGCATGATCTTTAACCATTCAAAAAGAGGGACAGTATCCATCATCTGACACATCTGGGTGATGTTCAAAAACTGTCAGAACTGGGTTCCTGAGCCAATTTCTATTCTAAGCATAGCCTGTGACTCACTGGCGACCTTGGAGGAAAAAAAAGAGGTAACCTTTATTCCTCTGACAGGATTCCATTTCCCAGGATCCAGAGGCACAAGCAATGTCCTTCTTCACAAAGTTTCTCCAGTGCCCACCTGCTGGGCAGGGCCTCCAGGGAGCAAAGGTCCAGACAAGCCTCTTCCTCATCCATCACTGTGCACAAGCCACCAACTGCAGCTGTGTTCCTGGACTGGCCAGACTAATGGGATTAAACTAGCTTCCCATTACACCGCTAACGAGCAGTGGGGACATGACCAGAGAACAGAAAACAGTGCTCCTTCAGATGTCCAGCACAAGGCTGATGCAGGCTCACCTGACGACTTCTCAGCTAGGGGTAGTTAAAGAAAGCACACGGTGGCTGGAGAGATGGCTCAGTGGTTAAAGGCACTTGCTTGCAAAGCCTACTTGTCTGGGTTTAGTTCCCCTGCACCCAGGTAGAGCCAGATGCACAAAATGGTGCATGCATCTAGAGTTTGTTTGCATGCAAGGGGCCATGGCATAACCATCCTTTCTTTTCTTTCTCTTCCTGTCTATCACTTAAATTTTAAAAAAGTTTAAGAAAGCATACAGATTCTCCTAGAATTTCCAAAGAAAGAGCTAACAAGCCCAGCATCTGGTCAAAGGGAGTGAATGTTAGTTAAAAATGAATGAAATTAACCTGACTTGTCCCTTTCCTAGTAATGTGAAATAACCACTCCAAAATAAAATGCTATCAGTATACAAAACATCCCTGTATTTATGCAGCCAATATGTTATTTTTAAATATTTTCAAAAAGATACACTGGAAGAAGGAAATTTATTTCTGGGTAAAATGAGTAGCATGGAGAAAGACCCCCAAGGTAGAGTGAATGTGGAGAGAGGTGGATGTGGACAGTGTGGACGAGCAGAGAGAGTGGATGTGGACAGTGTGGACGAGTGGAGAGAGTCTGCACACATGTGTGGAGTCACGTGTCGCATGCACATGCATCAGAGGCCAGAGGAAGCTGGTGTGTGTCTCCTATTGATCCTCTGCCTTATTTCCCTGAGACAAGGTCTCTCACTGAACTTGGAGCTCACCACTTGACCGATGAGCCCTAGTGATCCTCCTGTTTCTGCCTCCTCAGAGCTGGGGTGATGGGCACACATAGCTCTGCCTGGGTTTTTGCATGGTGCTGTGGTGCAGTTCAGGTCCTTGTGCTTCTGCAACAGGCACTCTTACCCACTGAGCCAAGTCCATCCCGTATTCTTACTTAAATGCAGCTACTCACTAGAAAATTTCCCATGAATCTCACATTATGACTCTTTTGAACATCAATGGCTCGGGAAAGAAGAGAGAAGACCCAAGACCAGAGCTTTGTACAGAGCAAGCCCAGAAAGGAGCAAGGGTGAGGCTGACAGAAGCCGTGTCTGACAGAGCAGCATGTGGAAAGGAAAACCCCAGGATGGGATCTTGGCTCTACCCCCACATATCCGTCAATCTGCAGCACAGAGCAGTGCTTGCTAAAACTCAGTTTTCCTCTTCTCTCAAGAAGAGAAGGAAGCCCACTCCTGATACTCTGGCTCTCTAGTGCCCTGCCCTCCCCACTCCAGACACGCCATCACTCAGGCTGCACAGGAAGGGAGGCTGATTTCCATCTGCAGAAGAGTCCCCGGAGAAGGCGCCCTGGAGAACCCCGTGGCTGACACATGTCGAGTGTCACAATATTGATGATGTTCCCTGAGAACAAGGAGGCCACCTGCTGCCAGAGCTGACTGCGTGATCATGCGTGAGTGATGCAGAGCCATAACTGTCAGTCTTGCTCCTCTGCACAGAGCTCTCCTGTTGTTAGAAGAGACTCTTTGGGAAGAAAAGGGGAAGTGATTACTGAGCATTTACTCTGCACCTAAGACTGAGCAAAGTTCTCAGTTCATGAACTTTTTCTAGGGAGACATAAGCAAGCATAGACTTACCCCAGATAGGGCACCAATGATAGACCAAAGTAATGATTGCACCTAAGTTCAACTTGGTGAACCAATGAGTCCATGGAACTTACCTCCAGTGTGTGCGAGGTGTGTTGGCGATCCCCAAAAAGCTGCATCACCACAAAGTCTCACCCCATCATGGATGATGGCCCCAAAGATGCTGTGTCACAGAGATCCCTTTTGGTTAATCCCTTATTTCCTATGTGCTCTGGGGTCACCCAAATCACTTGCAGCCAGGGGAGGGGCAGGCGGGAGTAATGACTGATCCCAGGTGAGGCTCCCATGACCCTTCCTCTTCCTGTGACCATAGACCTGGCTATTACTGCATTGCTTGTGCAGTTAGTTGTCATAGCTACCAGACCAAGGTCACCATCTCCATCATGGGGATAGATGATCACATGATGTCCAGAGGGGAAAATGTCAAACTATACCAGGATTGGATCATGTCCACCAAAAATATCAATGTTGAAAGCCTAGCCCAAAGTGTCTCAGGGTGTGGACTTCATTAGAATTAGATGTTCAAGCCCAGATGATGTCAGAGGAGTAGGTGCTAATCCAGTGTGCCTGGTGTCCTTAGGAAGAGGGGAATTTGGATCCAGGGACAGATGAATACAGATGTGACATACCAGAGAGATGACACCCTCATGACTGCAGGGATACATTTAAAAGCCAGAGATTTCTGGAAGCAGTACAATTCAGCAGAGACAAAAAGTGTCTCCCTGGAGCTCTCAGACACCCTGGCCTTGTCTACTGTCTGTGCCATATTCTGTCCTGTGCAGTCTCCAGCATGGATGATCCCCAATTCCTAGAAGAATGGTCTCCAGGGCTGTGAGGGAGTAGGGCTTTCTCAGGGTAGGGTAAGCTGTGGTGTGCACAGGTAGACTCTCCCCCTTTCTAGCTCAGTCTACAGAGTACAGCCTAGCTAACCTTCTTTCTCCTAAGTATCTACTCTTCTCTGTCTGTCTCTACAATATCTATTGCCTAGCATGGAAAAGTCCAGAGTGGTAGGTGTGTAAGGTGATGGATGTATTAGTGAGCCTAGTTCGGTCATTCCTCATCATGCTGTGTACCACAAGTGCCCTAGTGAGCCTGGATCAGCCACTCATTCCTCACCATATGCATCCACCGAAGCATCATGTGACCAGTGTTTCATAGTCATGATGTCATAATGGGCCTGCTTCAGCCATTCCTCAGTGTATACATCCATCAAAGCATCGAGTTGCACAGTGCAATGGGTAACTCTAATTAATCAGTCAATTTTAAAATAATAATTACCAGTTCTCTCTTAGGAGGGCTGTGTGGATTGGTTGAGCTGATGCCTGTGTGCATCTGTTAGTGTCTGGCTTGTAAACTGCACTAGGTAAACATCCATTGTTAATTTTATGATTTCACAGAGATGGCAGAGAATGAGCTGGAGCTAGGAGCTGGTAAGAAGTACAGGTAGCTGGAATGACCTGCTTGATTTTTCCCTGGGAACCAGATGGCAAATCTACCTTCCAGCAGCGAGACAAGGCAGTGGATGTTGGAGGCTTGGAGAACGTGTGAGGACAGATAAGAGTCCTTCGCCACTATGAGAGACGGGATGGATAGAAAGAGCACTGGGCATGTCGGGTAGACCGCTGAGATGGGGACCCTCTATCTCCATGTGCCTGGCATCAGCTGCCCAACAGGAGTTAGCTGGGCTAGCACAGGTGACTGGGTAATAAGGCAGCTTAGGAGTGAACACAGGTGAGTAAATGGATGTGGCATCTTACTCAGCTACCCTCTGTTCCAGAACAGGATGCAAGGTTCCAAGAAGTACACGCCAGCATTTTGGTCAAGTTTTTTGAGCAACATTTGCATCTGGAACCAAGGGACAAATTCCTCCACTTCCCACCTGTCCTCCACACTGCCTCCCTGTCCCCCTACCTTGATGGAATTAATCCTCTGGTCTTCTATCTCAAACCATGGGCTCCTTGGATGACAGGAACACTCCTACCACACTATGAGTTGTCACTGTGGGGAACTGCTAAGAGCACTCAGTGGGCAAGAACATGAGTTCTGGTTGTCACATGGCTTGTGTCCTAACTTGGTTTTCATCCCTCACATCCAGTGAGACCTTAGGAAGTTACCCAGGCTCACCAAGACACAGGTTCTCATTAATAGATCAGAGACCCTACTTCACAGAGATCCCTCTTGGTTAATCCCAAATCACCTGCAGCACCTGGGGTGGGACAGGAGGGAGTGACAATCATGATCCCAGGTGGAGGGCCCTGTGTTTGGAGAAAATAACCCACAAAACCCAGCTCCTGGACACAATTAATATTTCAACAAACACTGGTTGTTATAGTAAATGCGATGATTTTTATCCAATATGCATGGTATAGTTTGGGTTCTGTTCCCACCCAAAAAGGAATTCGGTAATAGCTGAGTGTGGTGCTCAGAGAGGCCAGCTGGAGGTGGGTCACCCCATCAAGCACTACCTGAGGAAGAGCTACCTGCCAGGGCCTCTGAGCCCTGAGGTCTCCAGCATCACCAACAAGTATGTTCCTCGTGCATCACTAATTGGAACTCAGCACATGGCAGAGGCCTGTGTGTAATGAAATTTGTCCTTTCGATTATACTTTTGCATGGGGGATTGGGGGGCATCAATTCGGGTTCTGTTACTGCCCCTCCTTTGCAGACATAAGGGTAGTTTCAGGAGTTTTAACAAACTTGGGTCACAGATTGAAGAGAGAACCATGATGAAGGGGAGTCTAGAGACCCAAAACAAAGCTTGGAAATTTCTGTCTCCACCTAGTTTCCTCTGAGACAAGTAACCTTTGAATTAAGTATATCTTGGGTGGATCAGTGACTCACTCATATGACAGGTAAACCAGCCAACCCTGAGGGGTTAGGCTTCAGGTTGCTTGAAACCTCTAGCCAAGTGTCCAAAATGATTTCTAAGGTTAGCATGTGATATGTGGTGTGTGTGTGTGTGTGTGTGTGTGTGTGTGTGTGTACAATCTCCTCTGCACACTACTCTAACCATGTTCAATCCCCCCCCCCTCCAGACACCTTGCCTATAGCTCTTAAATAACATGCTACCATCTACTTTGAATTATTTATGATTGGGTCCACGTGAGACTTTCTTAAAATATGTTAGTCTTCTTCCTCAAAGGTGAAGACTAGAGAGGAAGTTTACTCCCAACAGGCCTGGCTACCAACTCATTAGGTCCTCAGAGGGCAAAGGGAGAAAGAACAGAAGGATCCAATCCCCTTTACCTAACTTTGTTCAACGTGGACTCTGTGACCCTCAGCCCAGCCAGGGAAGACCTGTGGCCCATTCTCTCTCCTTGCATTCTCACTAGATGTGATGTTTGCTATCACCCAAACTGGTCATGCCACTTCTGGTCATTGACTTACAATCCAGACTTAAGCATTAACTACCTACACTATGTGCACATGGGGAAATGATGGATAGTTCAAATGTAACATACCCAAAATGGAATTAGTGTTTTTCCCAGTCATCTCTACACAACATAACTCATGATCTACTCATTTCACAGGTCAAAACCCCAGGAGTGGTCCTCGAGTCCTCTCGTTCTCCTTCCCCAAGTCTCATCTGTTAGCAAGGTCTATCAGTAATGTCTCCAGAACAAAGCTCATGTTATCATTAGTTCCTGCCTCAGAAATTAGAGCCTCTTCCTTAGTATCCCCTTCTTTGCTCACAGTCCCATGGGAACTCTACACATAGCAACTTACATACGTCAGAAACCACATCCCATTGGAACCCACCTGAAGCTTCATATCGTCCTCAGAACAGAACCTAAAATTCCTTGAGGGAGCTAAATAATCCAGTCCACCTACCTGTGATAGCACATCCTGACATCTTTCCTGCTGGCTACTACAGGTAAATTCTGATTTTCTTTGCACACATAATCACGTCATGCTTGCCCTGTGGCTGCACATAGCCTCGATTCACCCAAGGCTTTCCAAAGCCTGCCAACACTTCCCCACAAGCTTTCTCATGCCTTCGCCCCTTGCCTCACAAGCTTTTCGTATTCGCACCTTCTCCCCTTTCCACCTCACCACCAGAGAGGCTTCCCTGGCCACCTGAGCTTCTCTATCATCTGTGGTTTATTTTTTTTCCAGAATGCTTCATCCTACCAGGATTATCTCATTGCCTTATGTGTTTATGTTTTTCCCCACTCTGGACCCTGGAAGTCAAGAATTCTGTCCTGTGGATCACTGTTCATAGAGCCTGGTACCAGAAAGGCAGTCAGCAAGTATTTGTGGGAGGGCTGTGTGCAGCTCTGGCCTCTGTTGCCCCTGACCTGCCTCCTGTTGTTTACTTCCCTGTACATCCATTCTGTGTTTTACCCCTCAAACCTTGAGTATCAGTGAAGTTCCTCGATTATCTTTGCCCACACAGTCTCCACCTTGTGATAACCCAGTGGCTGCCTTTGTCACACACCCTCTGTTCTGTGGGGGGGGGGGAAGAACACTCTCATTTAGCCTTACTTCAAATCCATGGTCCTCAGTACCCCGTGGCCATGCTCCCGCAGCCCTGTTCAATTCTGTCCAGTGTTTGTCCATGGTTGACACAGTGGATGTGCCCAGTCTGTTTGAACTTCTTCATCTGCGCATTCCATCATCCCTGTCACTTGGAGCAGGTAACTATGTCACCTGTCACAGAGTCCATGGCAACCTCTGGGTCACATCCTTTCATGCACCCATATGATTAGTTCCTCCCATCTGTTACCCTGTCAGCAGCATGCGGACTTGTGAAAGTCTCTCCAACCTTATTTGAAAACAAAAGCATCCCATGTACCACACAGCTCAGCCTCCTCTCCACACACAAGCTTGCTGGAATATCTGTGAGCTAGCCGCCTCCACACACTCCCCTCCCATGCTCTTATCCGCACTTGAATGCATTCTAATGTGATCTTCTTTCTCCCTGTGGCTCCATTAGCCAAGGTCACCAACGTTCCATTTGTCACTAATCCAGGGGACAAGTTTCCTTACATCTCTAAGATCAGTCCTTAAGATGGGTGCAACACTAAGCATTTGATTACTCTTCAAAGGTTGCTTTTTTTATTTAATTCCAAATGATACAGGATTTGGGAATTGCTTGCCAATGCACCAGTATGCAATAATGCACCAATAGTTTGTAGTCTTCCTGGATCTTTGTCTTATAAATTCAAAGGATGAAATACACAGGCCAGAGAATAAGGTTCAGAAAGATTTTGTTATAACTTAAAACTTTAAGAGGGAGAAGAGAAGAGGGCTTAATTAATCCCAGAAAGTTAGAGAAGAACAGAGCCCTTGGCCAGGGGGAAAGAGAGAGTTTGAGAAGCCCCATACTTAACAGAAAGCACATTCTCACCTCCAGCCAATGACCAGGCTTCTAGAAAACATGGGGTAGGGATGATGACCTGCTCCTGGTTATCCACCCCAAAGCAATAGCAAAGACAAGCAACAAAGACTGTGGACACCACATCTATAATGGGTTAGGTCACAGGTACAGGTCACTCCCATCCTCATTCAGACTGTGTGCTTCTGACAAAGCCAGAGGCTTGATTACAGAAAGGACAGTCCATCTACTATAGCATCAAGATCATATCTGCCTGAACCACAAGTGCTTCATTTGTATGAGACCTACAGAGAGGACTCTGAGGTGTCCGTCCAGTATGCACTGTGTCAAAATGCACGAATCCCAACCAAATTTGGAGGCTATACTATAAAATCATATTAGCAACCTTCTTTATTGCTGTGGCCAAATACCTGGCCATAAGCAACTTAGAAAGGAAGGGTTCATTTTGGCTTATACTTAGACATTCCAGTCCATCCTGGCAGGGAAGGTGTGGCGGCAGGAGCTTGAGGCAGCTGGTCACATTCAGTCCACAGTGAGGAAGCAGAGAGACATGAATGCTAATGCTCACCTTGCTTTCTCCTTGTTCAGTCTGGGACCCAATTCCATGGAGTAGTGTCACCCACATTTAAAATGGGTCTTCCCACCTCAACCTAATCTAGAAAATCCCTCAGAGATATTCCCAGTGATTCATTTCCATTGTGATTCTAAATCCTGTCAAATTAAAGCCAGAGATTAACCATGACAAAAATCCAACTGGAAATATATTCAACAATTCACAACAATATGATACTCTGGGCAGTCTCTAGAGGAGACTATTCCCTAAAGAGCTTGTCATAAAAATGGTAGAGTGATCCATCTCAATAGATGAGCAATTCTCAACAGAGCAATAGGAGAAGCATAAATAAATGAGCTAATAATTCTCTAGAAAGTGACTCTGAAGACGCATGGATGAAGGTCGAATGCTGAGATAAGAATTCAAAAGAAGGGGCTGGAGAGATGGCTCAGTGGTTGAGGTGCTTGCCTGCAAGCCAGATGCACAGGATGTACATGTATCTGGAGTTCATTTGCAGCAGCTGGAGGCCCTGGTGCGCCAGTGTTCTCTCTCTCTCTCTCTCTCTCTCTCTCTCTCTCTCTCTCTCTCTCTCTCTCTCATCTTGCCCTGCTTTTGCAAAAATATAAAACATTTTTTAAACTGGGCATGGTGGCGCACACCTTTAATCCCAGCACTTTAATCCAGTAGGAGGATCGACATGAGTTCGAGCCCACCCTGAAACTACATAATGAATTCCAGGTCAACCTGGGCTACAGTGAGACCCTAACTCGAAAAACCAATATATATATATATATATATATATATATTAAAAAAAGAACTCAAAAGTGTCAGACATGGTGATACAGGCCTGTAATCACACTTACTGGGGAGGCTTAGGCCAGGAGCATACCAAGGCCAGGTTGAGCAACTGGGAGAGACCATTTTAAGTCTATAAATTAAAACACACACACACACACAGGGGCTGAGGATGTAGCTCAGTGGGGACACACTGACCTAGTATGCACAAGGCCTTATGCTGTAAAAAAAGTTTTTTTTTATAAAACATGAATGAATAAGAAAATACATAAAACAACTAAAGAAAATAAGACAATACAAAGTATGTATGAGGAGTTCAATAAAGAGACAGAGATTTTGAAAAAAAAATCCTGCCAACATAGATTTCTGTACCTAGCAAAGTTATGCTTCTGAGTTGTAGGGAAAATAAAGAGCTTCCAAAATAAGCATAAGCTGAAGGAATTTGTGACCACTACGTCATCATTGCAGAATATAATTTATGACATTCTACATACAGAAGAGTAAGATAAACACAACCATGAGAACCCAGAAAGGAATACAGCCTACTTAAACAGCACATATGCAAATGAGACTTAGGAGAGAATAAGGCATTAGGAAAATAACAGACAAGAATTAGTAAATACCTTCCAATTATAACTCTGAATATAAATGGTCTTAATTTTCCAATCAAAAACCCAGCCTGGCTGATTGAATTTAAGCAAAGGCAAGGTCCAACTGCTTGATGCCTGCAGGAACTGTATCTCACCAACAAAAATCTACATGGACTGAAAGTGAAGCTAGAGAGTCATATCCCAAGTACACAGAACCAGTAACAAGCTAATGTCCAAAAAAGAAAACCTCAAGGCAAAATTAGTCAAAACAAAGAAAATGTGTTTAAAGAGAACAATATATACAGAACATATAAGAGTTGTAAATATATGCACTAACATTGGGTTCAACCAATTTACAAAACAAATGATACTTGACATAAATGCACAGTTAAGACTCCTTAATAGTTGTTGAATTAATAACCCATTCTCACTGGCAGGTCATTGAAACAAAACAAATAAACAAAGAATAACAAAAACCTTCTAGATCATATGGATGTAGCAAACATCCATAAAATATTTATTATGGTAGATGCAGAGTACACCTTCTTTAAAAGCAACTCATGAAACTTTCTACTATAGGTATTTTGTCATAAGGCAAGTGTAAATAAATACAAAACAGAAATAATTCATCATATCATATCAGATAATGATGGAATAAAACTGAGTCAGCAGCAGAAAATACAAAAACCATACAAACACATGAAGAATTAAAATACACATTTGAATCGTTAGTGGAGTTGTTTGTTAAAATCAGGAGAAATTTTTTAAGTGCCTACAAGAAAGCAAAAAAAATTGTAAGCCAATAAACTAGGAAATCCAGAAGAAATGAAGTTACAGACAACATGTGACCTACGAAAATTGAACCAAGAGGATATAAAAAGCTAACAAGATAACAAATAGTAAGATTGATAATAGCAAGTAAAAGTACTCCAACAAAGATCCAGGAGTGAACACATCAAGCAGAGTCCTAGAAACCAAAATCAGATACACAATTCTTCCCAAACAAATATCCTCTATAAACACAGATGCAAAAATCCTAAGAAAAACACTTTCAAATCAAATTTACACATGCACACACCATGGTCAAATTTGCTTCATTGCAGGGATGCAAGAATAAATATAACACATGAACAGAACCAAGGGCAACAATTACATCATCTCAATAGATGTGGGAAAAGCCTTGGGCAAAATGGACACAATTCAACATACATTCATAAGAACAGCCCAACAGAAAGTAGCCATACCTCAACATAATGGAAGCTACAGATGAAGAGAGGAGAGAGAAAGGAGAAGGACGAAGGGAGGAGGGGAACCAAAGCTTTCTTTATTGAAAGTGATATGATCCTATACATAGAAATCACAAAAAAATTCACCAAAGGGGGCTGGAGAGATAGCTCAGCAGTTAAGGTGCTTGCCTGCAAAACCTGAGGACCTGAGTTCAATTCCCCAGTACCCACATAAAGCCAGATGCACAAGGTGGCTCATGTGTCTGGAGTTTGTTTGCAGTAGCTGGAGGCCCTGGTGCACCCATTCTCCTTTACTATCTGCCTCTTTCTCTCTCTCTCTCTCTCCCCCTCTCTCAAATAAATAAAAATATTTATTAAAAAATTCACCAAAGACTGTTAGAGCTGACAAACAGATCTCTCTCAATCTCTCCCTCTCTCAAATAAATAAAAATATTTATTTAAAAAAATTCACCAAAGACTGTTAGAGCTGACAAACAGAGCAAAATAGTAGATACAAAGTCAACATATAAAAATCAGTATTGTCAGGGTGTGGTGATGCACACCTTTAATCCCAGCACTCTGGAGACGGAGGTAGGAGGATCCCTATGCGTTCCAGGGCAGCATGGGGTTACATAGGGAATTTCAGGTCAGCTTGGGCTGGAGAAAAACCCTACCTCTAAAAACAAACAAACAAAAATCACTAACATTGGGAAAATCATCCTATTCACAGTAGCTTCAAAATGAAGAAAAGACCAAGACATAAACCTAACCAAGGAATCCAGAGGTGCTTACAGTGAAAACAGAAGAAACCGATCAAGGCACTAAGAAGTCACTAGATCTTTCCTATTCATGGATCAGCATAATTAATATCGTTTAAATCATCATCTGACAAAAGGAGATCTACAGATTCAATGTTATCAAAATTCCAGTGACTAGAAAAAGAAGCAATTCTAAAATTCAGATGAAATCACAAAGCCCCTGAGTAGCCATGCTAAGCAAAGAGCTCAATCCTGGAGGAATCAAAATGCCTAGTTTCTATGATGGAGCCATAGCAGCAAAATTATCCTGACAACGGTACAAAACAGACAGATACATGGCAAAAGTGTCAAAAGTATGTATAGTATAGAAAAAAACAGCCTTTCATCAAATGGTGCAGGGAAAACTGGATTTCCACATATTGAAGAATGAAAGTGGATCCTTCTCTCTTACACTGTGTGAAAACTTCAACTTGAACTAAAGTCCACGAATATTTGAATCTACCAGAGGTCACATGACAGGAACACTTCAAGTTATAGGCACAGGCAACCAATGAATTTCTGAATAAAACTTCAGTAGCTCAGTGTATGACGTCAACTTCTTGATACTGGGACCAAATACCTGACCAAGAAAATCAATTTAAGGGACGAAGGGCTTATTTCAGTTTACAGTTCCTAGTTACAGCCCATCATGGTAGGAAAAGCATGATGGCCGGAGATGAGGTAGCAGGTCATAGATCCCACAAGGAGGAAGTAGAGAGTAATGGATGCCAGCACTTGGTCAACTTTCTCCTTTTTATACAGCTCAGGACACTAGCCCATGGAATGATGCTATCCACTGTTAAGGTGGGTCTTCCCACCATAATTAACCTAATCAAGATAATTCCTCATAGGTGATTCTAGGTCCTGCCAAGTTGACAATGAGTATAATCCATCATAAGTACCCTTGTCAATTTGACACCCAAACAAATTACATTCAAGTGAAGGGAAATGGTCACTTCCTTGTTAGTATGGTGGCGAGTGTCCCAGCAGGTCAAGTGAAAAATTGCTTAACAGAATTAGGCATCAGGGAAAAAACATGAACAAATACCAGTGAGAATTTGAAGGAAAAGGAACGCTGATATACTGTTGGTGAGATTGTAAATTGCAGAATTCTCTAATGGAAATCAGTACTGAGGTTCCTCAAAAAACTTAAAACTTGAGCTAACATGTGACCTGGCTAGAGCACTCCTTGGAACTGACCTGAGAAATCAACACCAGCACCCAGGGGAGATAATCCATTTCTTGCATACACATGGTTTTCCCACAATGGTCACACCTTAGGGCATAGATTCAGCAGGGTGGGCGCTCATCCACACATAAATAGGTAAAGAAAACACAATGGAATCATTTTCAGGAAAAATAGATGGAAATGGAGATCATTCCATTAAGAGAGAGAAGTTTGGGGGTTTGGGAGATGGTTCAGTTGGTAAAATGCATGACTCAAAAGCATGAGAACCTGAATTTGATCCCCAGAACCCACATAAAAAATGCCAAACTTGGTGCTATAATCAGAGCGCACACTGTACACACAATGTATACCCACACAAAGTGCACATACACATGAATGAGCATGCACACATATGCATATAAAAAGGAGAAATAAGCTAGGCTCAGGAAGATAAATATTTCAGACTAGATTTTTAAATATATATATGAAAGTGAAAAGAGTATTTGCAAGAGGAAGGTTATCAAGAAAGGCATTGGGGCAATGGTAAGTAAGGGGGGCAAGTATAATCCAAGCACACACGCACTGTGTGTGCATATATATACATATACATATATGAAATCTCACAATGAGACATGTACTTTGTATGATTCATATATGCTGGCAGAAATGCTGAATAAATTTATAAGCCCAAATAAAGCAGATATTATTTGTATGCCATAACATTCATTCATTACAAGCATACAAGTTCATGAATTTCAGTGCATTTACAGATATAGAATAAGGTTTAAAGTTTAACTTTTAAAAAGCATTTTATTTATTTGCAAGCTGAGACAGAGAGAAAGAGAATGGGCACGCCAAGGACTGTAGCCACTGCAAACAACCTCCAGATATATGCACCACTTTATGCCATACGTGCATCTGGCTTTGTGTAAATACTGGGTAATGGAACCCAGGCCACTAGGCTTTGCGGCCAAGCGGCTTAACTGCTTAACCACTGAACCTTTTCTCCAACCTTATAGTTTAACTTTTAAGCACTTGTCACCCTCCTTCCTAGTATGTGAGCAGCTGGGGAGAGGTGGGTTATTCTGATGTCCTTTAGGCCTTTAAATCATAGCCTGCCATCTCTTCTGAAGTAAATGTTGATTGCACAAACAATCCATCAATAAGAGATAACAATCACCACCACCAAGTCCATGGCGTGTTGCAATTCTCTGGTCAGCTATCCTGAGCTAATTTTGATGCTCTGATTTGCACCCAGGTTCTCTCCACCTTCTTCTCGATGTTTCATCGACTTCCCCACATGAAAGTTATTCTGACAGGTAATATATGACTTCAAAACATCCTGGGGGGGGCAAGAGGGCCAACACCATGTGTTTAGGGACAACTCTGGCCTATCTTAAAATGGATTTTTCCAATATGAAGTTAGGCTTTCCCCAAACACTTGAAATTTCTTCCACTACTTCATCAACATGCTTTCACGAGGAGCCTTCCTCTTGAGTTCTAGTCTCTGTTTCCTTCTCAATGCCTCGGGCTGAGAGGAAAGACCCATGTTCTGGCTATAATCATGTCAACTAGTTTCTACCACTTGGCATTCAGGAGCCCAGATTTCTGCATAACGACCATTCTCTCTCTCTCTCTCTCTCTCTCTCTCTCTCTCTCTCTCTCTCTCTCTCTCTCTCTTTCTCTCTCTCTCTCCTTTGATTCAGAGAAGCAAGAGTAAGCTAAAAGGTAAAGTACCACAGAAAGTGAAAAAAATCATGCAAATAATAACATAGTTTAATTGGTTTCTATTCTCTCTGGTCTGTATTAATCATATCATTTTATTTAAAGACACTTTGGTGACAAAGTAAAAGACTAATATTATCTACAGTATAATATTCTCTCATTCATAAAGCTGATATTATTTTCATGAAGCAGTTTCTTTTTTAAAAGTTAATTTAGTTATTATTTGTGTGTGTGGTGGTGGTGTGGTGTATGGGCACGCCAGGGCCTCTTGCAGCTGCAAACAAATACCAGATGCTTGCCACTTTTTTCATCTGGCTTCCATGAGTGGTTTAAGAATTAAACCCAGGCTAGCAGGCTTTGTAAGCAAGTGCCTTTAACCACTGAGCAATTCTCCCAGCCCCATATTAAGAGGTTTCTCTCTTGTGGTAAAAAGGAATAAATTCATGTAACATGTTTCACTTACTGAATGAAAGGAAACAGATTCATTTTGTGTGCATTTTTTTCCAGGATATTTCATGTGCATTTGTTTGTTTGAATATTTATTTATTTTCAAGCAGAGAAAGAGAGAGAGAATGAGTGCACCAGGGCCTCCAGCCACTGCAAACAAACTCCAGATGCATGTACCACCTGTGTATCTGGCTTTACGTGGGTGCTGGGAAATCGAACCCATGTTGTCAGGCTTTACAGGCAAGCGCCTTAACCACTGAGCCATCTCTCCAGCCCCCTCCTATGTGTTTCTACTCTTCCATACGTGGGAAAGAAATTGAGGGACACGAAACTGAAGATTTCGAGTAGGTTTTCTAGATTAAACAAGTTCTGTTTAAAGATAGTCCATGAAACAAGACAACCCATTGCTAATAAGAGAGTTCGACAATTTCCTTCTGCCCCTGAGCACTTGGTCCACCAGCAACATTGTCTACAAGATGCTTTCTGTGTCCCTAGAGATAGTTCTTGCTCAATTAAGCCTGGTTATTTTGTCCCTGGAGTCTGAAGCAAGCTTGAAATTAAGAGAACTGACTTTGTCAGGCTTCGTGTTTCCTCCCTTCTCCGACCCAAGAAATTAACACTGCACCTGAGCTGTCATCATTATAAATTCTCACCCCTCTATAATTACCCTTCTTAATTAGCTGGGGCTGCTGGAGGACATAGACAATAATGTTGGTAATTCTTCACCTAGTAGAGTAACTGCTATGCAGTAGACATCCTTAGTTGAGGGACAAGGGGTGGGTAATCACATTCACGATCAATGGTAGCAGAAATCACCAGTAGTCCTAACATATTGATGCGTGATATCATCAGCCAACACAGCAAGTGCCCTTTGTCACCAGCATGACGCTGCTCATGGTGCAAACACCGTGATGAAAATAAATGGATGGCCACCATGCCACCATATCAGACAGCCTCAGAGCAAGAGACGCCTACAGCATCCAGCTCACAACTTAGACAACAATTGACTCAAGGGCTAAGATTCAAACTATGAACCTTCTAGAATATCTCTGCACTTTCAGGTTGGGCAAAGATTCCAGAACCCACAAAATACACTGTGTGTCATCATAACTGAATCCCACCCACTGAACAGAATGTGGAAAAAAGACTCCAAAGACCACACACTATATAAATATATAAATGATAGCCTAGAATGGCCAAATTCTAAGAAGCAAAGTCAGCTCAGAGATTCACAGTTAGGTCTTGGGATAGGTGTAGGGACTAGACCTTGGGAAGGTGGAACTCCTGCATTGTGATTCTTGGGCTAATTGCACAGCCACACAAATTTTCCAGAACTCATTAAAATGATGGTCAAATGATGGTACATTTTACTGAATGAAATTTTTAAAAATACGTATTGCATTCAAATAAAAATACAATGTATTTAGAACTCCCTTTAAAACATTGACATGATAAGAATTGATCACATTTTGAGTCTTCACAACACGCACTGTGCAAAGAGCCTTTGGCCTCCTTTTAACTTGTACAACCTTGTTTTGAAGCAAGAGCTTTGTTATTCTCTTCTGTAGACAAGGAAATGGAGGATCACAGAAGTTATCTGTCTTCCCACTCATCTCAGCTCATAGTCCAGCAATGTGACTGGATGCTTTATTCCGATTCACAGACCTGGGTATCATCCATGGGGGTAATGGCAAGGCATTAGGCCAAAATCAGAGACGGTATCAGTCAGGCTCTGTTGCTGGGCAAAATACCTGGGAGACATCCACTTAGAAAAGGTTTGTTTGGGCTCATGGTTCCAAAGGCTTCCATCAGGATCACTTGGCTACATTGTTTCTAAGAAGGTTGGAAGGCAGATGTCATCTTGCAAACACATGGGAAAAGAGTCATATTCGCTTCTTGGCAGCTCAGAAGCAGAGAGAGAAAGGAAGGGATATATGATGGCTTTTCCAGATTACACACGTGGTGACCTCCTTCCTCCAACTGGATCCTGCACTCAAATGCTTCCACCACCTCCCAAGAGCTCATTAAGATATGAATCCATCAGAGGCTGAAGAGATGGCTCAGTGGTTACATACTCTTGCTTGCAAAGCCTCATGGTCTAGATTTGATTCCCCAGCACCCATATAAAGCCAGATGCCCAAAGGGGTGGTGCATCCTTCTGTAGTTTGTTTACAGTGGCAAGAGGCCCCTGTGTTCTCTCTCTCTCCTCTCTCTCTCTCTCTCTCTCTCTCTCACACACACACACACACACACACACACACACACACACTGAGTGAGAACACGCACATAACCCTTCTCATGCTTCCCTTCACTTACATGAAAATCTGAGGCACAGAGAAAAGATCACATCTCAGTTTCTACTTAATCCTAATTCATACAGCTATGAAGAGCTTTTATCATGTGCTGCCTGAAGATACCAATATTTCTGACTTATCCAGGCTCTTCCCTTTCCCTCCTGCAACCCTGTTAAATCCTGGCTTGGAAAATTCCACCATTAATTCTTTTTTGCTGTATTGGAGGCTGGAGAGACAGCACAATTGGTAAAGTACTTGCTTTGCAAGCACAGGACTCAAGTTTTGATACAGGAATTTGGGTTCCTCTGCCAATGCATCAATGATTTGGGGGTGCACACAGATTCTCATCTTGTGAATTCCATAAATAAAATCTATACACCAGAGGATAAGGTTCAGAAAGATTTTAGTAGACTATAGATTGAACCTAAGAAAAGGAAGGAAGGCAGAGCTCTTGCCCAAGGAGGCAAGAGAGGATGTGAGGAACCCCAAACTTAAGAAATGCTGAGCTCTTCTTACATTGGGAGGCAAGACAGAATTTGAGAAACCCTCCCCAAGACTCAAGTTGGGGTTTTATATATGAGCCCCATAGGTGGGCGGCTGGTCTAGCTAGTTAGTCCTAATGTCAGATTTCTGGGGTCAAGATTTTTTGGGAAAAGGCAATTTTCCCATAATTCTTAATTTTCTAGGAAGGACCTTCTAGAAGGAGATGGAAGGACCTCCTATGGGGGCAGAAATAAGGAAAGACCAGACCTTTCTGAAGTTTCTGACCTATAGTAAAGTGTCATCACCTAGATTTTCCTCTATACACCCAAGGACAATTCCCTCATTTAGCCAAGAGAAAGCTATTTATTTTGGGGCTTTGTCACCCCTAAACTGCCTCAATTTTATCCTAGGAACCCATGAAAAAATACTAGGCATGATGACGCACACCTGTAAGTCCAGTGCTGAGGAGGTAAAAGACAGACAGGAAGATCTCTGGTGCTTATTAACCAACCAGTCTAGCCTAATCAATGATATCTGGGCCAGTAAGAGACCCTGTCTCAAAGGAGGAGGGTAACATTCCTGAGGATGACACCCAAAGTCATCCTCTGGCCTCTCCATGCACACTCAGACACATCACCAAAACCAAGTTGTACCACTGTGCTTGAGAATACCACAAAGCCCTTGGGCATGAGCTGAACACCTGCCCAGGGCCTTGGGTTAACAGTCACTCAGAGTGTCATGTGTGGAGTTCTATGTTATGACATCAGAATGGTGGGCTCTAGAATGTTTAGGGAATTTAAAGCCTCACTCATCCTCAGTGTTTCATCTATAAGATGGGGCAACAATAAGACGTGTGGGATTTTTACAAGCTGAACCAAGCCACATACATCAAGGACGGTGGTGGCCCATGACAGAATGTGTCTTGCTTACAACTGTCACAAGTTGATTAACGAACTAGGTGTTCTGGAGTCAAAGAGAAAAGGGAGTAACCAGAAGTAAATGAAGACTCATCCTGATGGGCAGAAATCAGTGTGGCTCTGACCCTGATGAATTAGCTGACCCCTTCGTGTCTCTGTGAAATTTCCCCCCCATCATCCTCAGTCTTCTGTGTTGTGGGGAAGAGTCCTCAGCACGATGCAGCTCTCTTCCTCCTTCAGGGAACAAGTTGTTCCCATAGGAAATGAGACTGTCAGAAATGAGCAGATGAGTTTGGCTCATCTCCACCTATTTTACCCCATGGAATTCCACCCATAGGACTTATTCTCCTTTTTATCTGTTTCCTGGCAAAGTCGCAATGTAATTAACAAGACTAGAAGTTGACGTATATTACTCTATACCAGTGGTTTCCAACCTGGTTGATTTTGCCTCATGGGGACATTTGGCAGTATCTGGGGACATTTCTGCTTGTCACAGTTGGGAAGGGGGAAAAGGCTCCTGGCTTCAATCAGCAGAGGCTAGAGACACAGCACACCATCCCACAGTGTGCAGGTTTGCCTCCAACAAGGATCAGCCTGGTCTAAAATGCAATAGGGAATGTAGCTCTGATAGCGTAAGTGCTTTCAAGTCTGTTCACCTGTTTTCTTCTTATTAGATCCTGGGGGTGAAAACCAGTTCAGTGTGCACATTTCATTTACACCAGTGTTCTCCTGGTTATGAGAATGGATACAACCTGAGAAATCTGAGGTCCAAGGAGGTAAATCAGATGGCAGTGATTGATTGCTGAGGGAGGGGAGACACTCTCTTCAGGGGTGTAGCCACAAGTAAGTTGCTCCGGAGCCAGTAAGTAACTCGCACCCATTTTTTGTATATTTATTTATTTATTTATTTATTTATTTATTTATTTATTTATTTATTTATTTATTTTATTGTCTGTAATGAGTTACATTATTTAATGGGCAAATACTGAGTTGTTATCCCCAGTTCCCCAATGCCCCTCTTCCCCATCCCCAATCAGCTGGATATCCTCCTCCGTGGTCCTTCTGGATCAGTCCTTGTGGCAGGTGACCATGGATAGCCTAGGAGTCAGCCCGATTCCACCCCCCCTAGTATGTTGTTGCTGAGGGGGGCTGTGGCTCTGGATATTCTCCCCCACCACAGCTCTCACAATCTTTCCGCCCCGTCTTCTGCTCAGTTCCCTGAGTTGTAGTGGGAGAGTATTAAGGCTGCTTTATTGTTGAGAATTTAGGGGTCTTTGTGTTGAAAATCACTGGTGTCTGTCTCACTGGCTTATCCTGCATTGATTGAATGGCTGTGGCTGTGGGTCCCTTGTTCATCCCATCATTCTCTGTGGGGTTCCATATGAATCCTCCATGGTATGACTGGGGTGGCTTATCTCTTGCCAGGATCTCAGTTACCGGCCTGCCTGCGTGTCCCTTGGTAGGATTAAATGGGCCCACCCATTTTTATGCAAGCTACCCCAATTAAACTCACGAGATTACGAGGGGGGGGGAAATTGAGAGATGAAATTAGGAAAGGAAAGGAAGAGATGCAGCAGTAGGAGGGGATAAGAGGGCATAAAGGGAAGCAAATATGGTCAAAATATATTATCTGTGTAAGGAAGTGAGACAGAAAGTACACCAGACTCAAACTCACTCAGACTAAAGGACTGCTTTATTCAGAGGCAGTGAGGGGACAGCCACCTCCCCGAGGGAATGAGGCAGTGTCTGAGATTGAAGTTTTGAGGGGAGTTTTTAAAGACCTGTGGTGTGACAGGACACGGAACCATTATTCAAACCTAATGGTCTTCATAGGTAACACCTTCCCAGGCAGCTGTCCTAGGCAGCCATTTCTCAGGGGCATTTGGCAAGATTACGAATGTAAAGTGGGGTAAGTGTTAGACTCCTTTCAAAGAGCTGATCAGAGGTAGAGACCTTCTGGTGTGCAAACATCTCAAGGCTCTCTGTGAGCACATGGGGGCTGGGAGGCACACTGGGATTATGAGAGTTCATTCTTCAATATGTGTGTATTAAATTGTTCAAATATAAATTTAAAATATTATAAAAGTTTTTTTAAAAAATTGAGCAGCTCAAAGCTACGTAAGGAGGACATCAAGATGTGGACACCTTCCTCCCAGGGCTGAACCACTGTCAGTATGCTGATATGAAACTGACAAAGTTCTCCTGTAGCCAGTGAGTGAAGTAGAAAGACATAAAACCTTAAAGTATGAATAAACATATCCTCTTAAGGTACTCCAGAATATTACCATGGAAAAGATTCTCAGAGATTATTCTTGGAGGTGAGAGGAAAATAAGTACCCAAACACACATCAAAGTCCATTTAGAAAATATCCCACAGAACACATCTTCTTCTATTCACCCAGGAAGGAGACCACTGGCTACAGCCATGAAGAACATAACAGAACCTCTAAGTAGACAGTATGAGGGTTTTTAATGAGAAGAATAAAGGACAGAAGGAGAAATAATAGGCTGAAGGGCTGAGTGGTGGCACTTAAAATGAAAGAGGGCTGGCTGTAGAGATGGCTCAGCTTCCTACAGAATCATGAGGGCCTGAGGGCCCTGAAGCCTGAAACCACCTGAGTTCCAACCTCTAAAATGCATGTAAGCAGCCTGACATGCTCACATATGTCTGCAACCCCAGTCCTGTGGGGAATAGATGCCAGAAAATCACTGAGGTGCAAAAAAGCTAAGGTCCAGAATCAGTAAGAGACTCAAGGAAAAATAGGTTGGATGAATGACGGAGGGGGACACAGAATGTTCTCTTCTGGAGTACCCCCCCAACACAAGAGAACTCGTGAGGTGCTACAAGGGCACACACGTGCGTATAACACACACACTAGCTACTATATATATATATATATATATATATATATATATATATATATATATATATATATGTTTTAAAAAACGTTAAAGAAATTTATGACCATTAAGACAGTTCCAAAATTTTAAAAGAAATAAAGAGAGAGAGAGAGAGAGAGAGAGAGAAAGAAAGAAAGAAAGAAAGAAAGAAAGAAAGAAAGAAAGAAAGAAAGAAAGAAAGAAAGAAAGAAAGAAAGAAAGAAAGGAAGAAAGAAAGAAAGGAAGGAAGGAAGAAAGAGAAAGAAGAAGGGAAGAAAGGGAGGGAGGAGTAGAGGGAGGGACAGAGAGAGACAGTAGAAGCAAGGAAGGAAGAAAGAGACAGAGAGAAGGAAGAAAGGAAGGAAGAAAAGGAGGGAGGAAGAGAAGGGAAGTGTGGAATACACAAAGAGCATTAGGTGAGGAAATAGGCTAAGAAAAGACTCAAAGAATAGGAAAAGGGAAAGAGAAATTGCACACACTCCTTTGTGCTTTGTGAGTCCTGTATGAATAAATCTCCTTGAGTGCTGGGGAGAGAGAAACTGACCCCCAGTACTCACTAAACTAACTGGAGTTTTGAGTCTTACTGCACTTGAGGGAAGCCCGGGCCCAAGAGGTGCTTTGGTGAGCCAAGGGTTGGTTCAAATAAGTCAGGAAGCACCCTGCATTTAATTTCCTCTCAGGTAGTCACAAAGCACATTTGTGACCTCTATTCTCTTCCAGAACCTTCCGTTGCTAAGAGACCTGTTTAACATGCTGATGTTCTCCCTTAGTCATTTTGATAAACACAGCCATGACCACTGGCCTCACCCTCCCGGCTCTCCCCTCCAGAGCCTTGCTCAAGAGATGGCTGTTGCTGGGGAGCTGCTTTATAGATCCTAAAGCTCTATATTGGTGTTCAGGACTTTCTTGGCAGCAGGTGTGATCATATTCAAAGCCCAAGATCATCTCAAGAACCTTTCACAAGCACCTGTTACAGGTATGACAGGAAGACTCCAACAGGCAGCGAGCAAGGCTCAGGTTCTCCATCAGTCTTTGGAGGTGAGAAACTTCACACCTGCACCTCTCAGCAGCTCAGGGAGCTCACACCCATGTCCTAGAGGCCCGCCAAATGAGCAAAGGGTGGAGTCATGCCTTTGAGAGCTAGAATATAAAACTGAGTCAAGACAAACCCTTAAGGACCTGGGAATATAGCTCAGTGGTAGAGTGTTTGTCTAGCATGGCTAAGGCTCTGAGTTCAATCCCCAGTGTGACTCAAAGAATGTCTTCCCTTCAAAAGGACAAACTGCAGCTTCCCACGGAGTGAGTGCAAGACAAACTCTTTAATGGCTTGTGTGCCACAAATGATCGGTGGGTTTAAGGCTCATATATGATTAGTACAACCTCTCCATCACTTACTGACGTCTATAATCCGTTAGACTCGTGTAGCATGTGGCCCAGCATTGCACTCATGAACTCATCACCAACTATTCACTGAGTACTGTTCAGGGTGCTGGAGACGCTACAGCCAAAAGGAAAGTCTCTCCTCCTGGGTGGTGGCCATTTTCTGGGGGAAGACTTTTGATAGCCAAACAGAAAGGGGATAAGCAGCCTGTCAGCAGAGCTAAGTGGTATGCAGAACATGTCAGCCTTAGGGAAGAGAGAATTCTGGAGGAAGAGCTACTCAGCAGAGGCCCATCTCCAACAGAACACTGATGCCTGAAGGAGTGAACTCTGTGACACCCGGGATTTCCTACAATGCAATGAATCTATTACCATCTGTCATTAATGTTTTATCATCTCATTAACATTTTCAATGAAGAGTAATTGTTTAAA
Source organism: Zapus hudsonius (assembly GCA_004024765.1). NCBI lineage: Eukaryota > Metazoa > Chordata > Mammalia > Rodentia > Dipodidae > Zapus > Zapus hudsonius. Next base: position 6,799 of record PVHP010008216.1, on the reverse strand, counting down.
CAAACTATAAAATATCAAAAGTAAGCCACTCCATTTTATTGAGAAGGAAGATACTATATAGTTATCCACAGTACATTAAGGAAAATTATAGGAATATATATACGATATGTATTATTACATAATATAATGTGCAGACCTATGTAAGTGCACATGATGCCGGTATGCATATGAGAATTCAGAGTTGCTCTGTAGCTCCAGCTAGGGTTATCATGTTGTGCCATATTTTGGGGTCCCCAAAGACCACTCAGGAGTCGAAGCGATGCAATCACATCAGGGTCTTTATTGCAGGCTCCAGCCAGGAGTCTCTTCCTTCACCGACACAGCGGATCAGAGAAGAGAGCCCTGAGTCCAGAATTAGCAGGATTTTTATAGAAATTACAGCAAGGATAGGGGGTTTCCAACTTGGCAATTACATGATTGGTTGACATTTAGCAAGCATAAAAAATGTATTTTGCTATATGCATTGAGCTGATACCACAGCATCTTGACCACACACAGTGCTGTGCAAGCAAAGCCATGGTTTCCAGAAGCATACGTGGCATTTAGCAGCTGGGATCAGAACAAAGAAATGGGTACAGGGGCAAAATTCAAAACTGAGTATGTGGTAATCGTGTAGTTTCAAAGTTTCCAAACAACATACATGAGTCAAAATAACTTTTCAGAACACAAGCAATTTCCCAAAATATGCTTATCAATTGTTCCTGCAGCTGGGTTGCCCTGCTTGTTGCCCAGGGCGACACTCTAACCTAGTATAAACTATACTCTTCCTTATCTTCAAGGACTCCTTTCAGCAAGGTTTATTTTAAAATGGCTGTGCTTATGCTAAGAACATACTATATTCTATTGGGATCGCACATCAGTCACAAGGACAGCATGTGCTTTAAGGTCAGAGAGTACTTACATTTTCACGTGTTTTGGGGGAACGGGGAGGGGGGCTGAAGCAAGGTATTGTTTTAGCCCAGACTGACCTGGTTGAGGTCAAGGTTGAGGATGACCTTGAACTCCTTCTGCCTTCACTTCCTGAATGCTGGGATTGAAGCATGAGCCACCAACTGGCTCATGTCTCTTAAAAACTTTTATCTTTATTTTTATTTTCATTTTGGTCTTCGAGGCAGGCTCTCACTCTAGCCCAGGCTGACCTGGAATTCACTATGTAGTCTCAGGCTGGCCTCAAACTCACAGTGATCCTCCTACCTCGGCCTCCCAAGTGCTGGGATTAAAGGTGTGTGCTAATTTTAACTTTTTATTGATAACTTCCATACATATATACAATGTAATATGACCATAATCCCTGCCTTTAGCCTTTCCATATCCCCACCTCCATTGAACCCCTTCTTCTTTCCAACTAGACTCTCCTTTTTTTGGTAGTATTTTTATGAATTATGAACTTTATTGTGTGAACATATCATCTGTCACATATTGGTCACATTCCTGTTGGGTTATAGTCTTATGCCCTCTACCTGCCTCCATTCAACTGGGGGCCCTCCTCAGTGGGGTTATTAGTATTAATTGTAGGGTCATAAATGCACCAGTAAGTCTCTGGAGGCGGGGAAGGTGACAGTACCTCAGGGTACTTCTTCCCACCCCATAGCTCTAACAGTTTTTGAGCCTCCTCTTCTGTAATGTTCCCTGAGCCTTGGCAGGACATTTATCACTGAAACTGGAAATTTATGATCACAAAGACTCTGTTTTTAGCTGATCATTACTGTGACAAATATCAGAGATATGAAATAGAAAGGTTTATTTTGGCTCATGGACTCAGAGCCCAGAGTTAATTGGTCCCATTGCCTTTGGACCTCTGGTGACACGATGTGGGTAGAACATGTCAGAGCAAAACCACCCTTCTCGTGGTTGGAGTTCGAAGAGAGAAAAGACAAGGGCCCCAGAATCCTCTTCAAGGGAATATCTGAGAATCCACCACCTTCCCAGTGACACCACAAGCTACAGACCAAGTCTTTACCACATGGATCTTTGGGGAACATTCCAGATGTAGCAGCTTTATTCATCATTACAAAACTGCAAACAGTAGATATTCTTCCACAGAAAAAAGATGAAATAAACTGCAGTTGCATGTGCACATAATAAGAACAAAACAAACTATGCATAGAATGTGTACAAATCTCCTAGAAATTATGTTCAGTAAGAAAAAGACAAACCCAAAAGGTAACTTACTTTCTGAGTCCATACGTACAAAATTGTTAAAGACAAAAGTTTAGCAATGTTGACGAGACAAAGGTTGACAGGGACTAGGCGTGGGAATGAGATGACATGAAAGGACATAAGTCAGTGTCTTGATTGTAGTAGTGAATATGTGAAGCTACATATGAGATGAAGTTTTGTAGCACTAAATACACAATGAAGTACACACAACCTAATGCTCACACACACACACACACACACACACACACACACACACACACACACACACACACAATCCAAAGAAAGTTAGACAAACCTGAACACACTGGTAAATAGTATCAGTGTCAGAACCCTGGCTGTATATAAAGCTTTGTTACATTCTGCTAACTGAAGTATGGCAGAGAATGATGTATGAGACCTCTCACTCTTATTTCATATAATACAATCAATCTATTACCATTGTCTCATTAACATTTTCAATTAAGAGTAATTGTTTAAGTAAACCATAAAATATCAAAAGTAAGCCACTCCATTTTATTGATAAGGAAGATACTAGACATTTATCCATAATACATTAAGTAAAATTATAAGAATATTTAATATATATATATACATTTATTATCACATAATATAATGTCCACTGACCTATGCAAGTGTACGTGATACAGGTATACATATGAGAATTCACAGAGGAGCTCTAAGCTATCAGAGAATGGATGAGCTTCCTGGCTGCCTTTAGCAGGAAGAAATTGACCAAGGCATCTCCTAGCGCATGCTCTTTACATCTTTTTTGAATTTGGAGTCATGGGCATATATTATCTCTGCTAGAAAGAGAGAGAAAAATAGATAGGAAGAGAGAAGAGAGACAGAGAAGAGAGGGAAGGGAGGGAAACTTCAAATTTAAAACACATTGTTCCAGGTTGAACAGTAAGACTGAACCAATAATAACAATAATGATAACTGTGACATACAGATCCAAATAAGTAACATTTCTCTTGGAACAGTCCCTTAAGATCACTGTATGAACAGGGGCCATGGAAAACTCAGTATGTGTGAGAGGTAATAACTATATCGAGTACGGAGAAGTAATTTACAAGCACAGTATGACAGCTAGCCTAAGTGCCAACTGAGCAGTCCAAGCGTCAGAGGCTATGAAAAACTAGAGAGAGTAACTTAAGTTGGAGCAGATGGAAGTTCTCCTATACTAAGTAGCTTAGTTTGACTTCGAAGTTCAGAAAGAATTTGAATAGGTATAAAGAGTGCCAGTTCAAAGACAATGTGGATGGTGTAACAATAGAAGTGATGTCTTACATTTTCATAATTTCTCTAATAGTTCTAAGCAAACTATTAGTGTTAATAAAAGCCCTCTGAAATAAACATAACATTTTGCAGATATGCACACTGAAGGTGCAAACAATTCAATGGGGTCCCAATATCTAAGTTTCATGAGCAGAAGAGACCAGAAGTAGGCTTCCCTACTCATAACTCACTCATTTCACCCCACATGACAAGTCTAGATGTCAAGTGACTAATGGAACAAGGATATGTCTGTTTTGATGCCCAGTCCAGACAAACCAGCTCTGCCACAAGAGAGAAAAAATTTCACCCAGAAAACAGAAAATTACTAAATCTTCCATTTTGTTCTAGAAGCATGAGCCAAGAGGACAGTTGAAAAACAATGTCGATTGAAACGTTCCCCTATGCAGTCACTGTGCCAAATATTTTTCATGAATTTGCAGATTTATCTTCATTGTCACCTGGTATGTCACTATATTCAACCCTGACTTGGCATGAAAGCCACTGGAGGTCCCTGGAGATAAAGTGCTTAACACAAGTCTAGTGATTTAGACAGAGCAATGGGTGTTGGAGTACACAGGACTCATAAGCCCCACAAAGCCATACAGACTCCTTCAAATGCCATTTACCGCCCACTGGAGCTCAATGAAAAGATACAGTTTCTGAAGGCACCACATGCTTCAGTTACAGGTCATTGGGAGATCGAGCTGGAGCTGAGCTGCTAGAATTTTCCCTGCCGGCTGTCTGGCACAGCACTGGAAAGTAGGACGTGTGTGCTGGGGGAGAAAAGTCCTCAACAACCTTCACCAGCAGTGGGTCTTGCAAACCACACAACTGACCAGCCAGGCAAGTGCTACCCACTGGTACCATAGTGGTAAGAGTCAATTTTGGGGTTAGCTGTCATGGCTTGATCCAGGTATCCCCCACAAACCAATGAGTGTGTTCTGATTGATCAATCCTCATCTGATGGCAATTTGGGTTTTACAACCTCTCTGAAGATGTGTTGTTGGGGGCTGACTTATGGGGGTTATAAGCCAGCTTCCACTTGCCAGTGTTTGGCACACCTTCCTGCCACTGTTTGCAGTGCTGTGGCGGAGGTGATATCCACTCCTCTACTCATGCCATCATTTTCCCTGCCAGGATGGAGTCTCCCCTGGAGTCTGAAGCCTAATAAACACATTCCTCAGCAAGCTGCTTTTGCTTGGGTTCTTTCTATGCAGCAACTAGAAAGCTGACTACAACAGTTTCCAACTTCTTTCTGATTGGATATGAAACCCATTCTGTGTGGGAGATGTTTCATGCCTGTCACTGAAAATGGAGTCAAAAGCCTATGACTTACATATGGCGGGGATGCACTCCATCCAGTCAATCTCTTGGAAGGTTCTGGGCCATGGGGAGGAAGCTATAGGTACTCCTTGGCTAAATGGATTCATTATCCATCAAATTTCCCTCTAAATGTTTCTGTTTATACCCATAGATTATGATGTTCTTACTTTAGGATAGAGAGCTAGTAGTATCAACGGAGGAACCCGGGACTCTAAGGAAATAGAATCAGTGACAGTGGAGTGTCCAGCCCTGGATAAGACATCTCTATCACACCCACCAGGGCCCAGGGGACATCGTAGAGGAGGTGACAGGAAGAATATGAGTGCGGTTCTCACCATCACGGGCCGGAGAAGCTTCTTGTTAGAGATGGTAGCAGATAATAAGGAGACTCAATATTCATCAAGGTACTGAAAATCAGCTGTTGAGAACTCAGCATTAAATGAGACACTTTTTTCACACTGGCCAAGGCCTAAGGAATATGGCAGAAGAAAGGGTGAGAAGAATGTAAGTCCTCTGACACAAACTGAGATGAGGGGGGGGGCACTCGTGACCTCACAGTGGAGGTTACAACCACCATAAGTTATGCAAATTATTAAACTCTTCAACATTCTCAGATATATCCACACACTAGAGAATGAGGCATTGAAAGAGAAGAGGGTCTAGTTGAAAATATGAGGGGGTTCAGGAAAACAAGGGGAGGGAGAAAGATACAAAGAGGAATGGGAGATTAGGGTCATGTTCACCCATTAAAAATTCTCAATGGGGGGGGAGGAGCAATATGGTGACCGAGTAACAACGTCGCCAGGACCTTCCGGAAAGGTTTGATCCCCTCAGCTGGTATCCAGGCTTTGGACACAGGCCGAACCCGAGTTTGGACTCTCCCTCCCTCCCGAACTCCTGGGCTGAGCAGACGGGGTTCGCCAGCAGCTCTCTGCTCCCCTGTGGAGCAGAGGGCCGAGCCCTCCCCCCCCACTAGCTCCCGCCATTATCCCCTGGGGCAGATTCCAAGCTCTTCAAAGAGGTTTCATTGCAGGACTGAGACGCGGGCACCCGCTCACGGCCTCTCCTTGGCTTTGGCTTGGGGTCCACAGCAGGGTTCCACAGATGATCTCAGCTCTGCAGGGGAGCACAGAGCTGGCTAGGACTAGTGCACCCAGGGCTCATGCCTTTGTCCCCTCGCGCGGGTTCAGATCCCTGGCGCCAATTGAGAGGCTTCCCCGCAGGAGTGGCCGGTCCTCAGAGGCGGTCTTCCCCACCTTCTGAGAGGGGAGGTTTGGGGCCACCTAGCCTCGCCTCAACTTCAGAACCGCTGTGGGTTCCCGGCAACTCTCGGCTCTGCAGGGGAGCACAGAGCAGGCTGGGCCTAGTGCACCCAGGGATCACGCCTTTGTCCCCTTGCGCAGGTTCAGATCCCTGGCGCCAATTGAGAGGCTTCCCTGCGGAAGCGGCAGGTCCTCAGAGGCGGTCTTCCCCACCTTCTGAGAGGGGAGGTTTGGGGCCACCCGGCCTCTCCTCAGCTTCAGAACCGCTGCAGGTTCCCGGCAGCTCTCGGCTCTGCAGGGGAGCCAGCAGCTGTGCCCTTCCTCTGCACCTCAGGCCCTACCTTTATCCCCCCGTGGCAGATTCCTGGTACTTGGCGCCAACTGAGAGGCCTCCCTGTGGGAACAGCCGGTCCTCAGAGGCGGTCCCCTCCACCTTCTGAGAGGGGAAGGAGTGTCTCTCCACGGAGGTTTGGGGTCTGTCTGCACACAGGCCCAAGTTTGGGGCCGCCCAGCCTCTCATCAGCTTCGGGACCACTGACCCCCACTTCTCTATCTGGGCATGGGCAGAAGCCAAAGGAAAAACCCAACTTCCCAAATCAGGGCCGCTAGTCCCATTATGGAACACGAAACTGGAAAGGAGGTGGAAGAAGCTCATACAGAATTGCAGAGAGAGAACATTATGACTCCTGACCACAACAGCAATGCAGATATGATGCAGTTAAGGGCTGACATGGAAATTATGAGAAAAGACATAAATGAGTTGAAGCATTCCTACT